>CP092886.1:177074115-177103404 GCA_030710605.1 Cordylochernes scorpioides | reverse complement strand
CATTTCTTGAGCATTATTCAACCTGTGACCTTGAAAAATCACTTTAAAAACGCTAAGCTAGACATGCCTGAATTTAATTTCTCTAAATTAGCGTTTATTAGTGTGGAATATTTCCCCGTCAATATCCATGAAGCAGTAATATCGTCAAATACCCATGTAATGCTGTAAAGGCCCACATGTTTGGTGGGTTTCAGCAATTACTGCAAGTTATGTTTCAGCATGGCGGGCAATCAACAAAAGAGTTCAGGCCAAGGTCAATCGATGTGACAACCAAGCGAAAGCAATTTTGAAATGATTCTTCTGACCTGAAGATAGGCACCTTCAGCAAGACATTTTTTCTTATCAATAGCAGTCTCACATTATTCTGTAGTATTCATCAGTCTTGAAGTCCCCCGGACTTGGTCTGAAGTGACAAAGAATAAAAATATCTATTCTATCAAACACAAAGTGAAATTTGGAAAATTATATGGCTACATCAGCCAATTATTTATTTTAAAATAAGAACATTAAGCATTCAGGGAAAAGTTTCTTTTTAAAATATTTTTATTTAAAAATCTCTCAAACAAATGTAAACAATAAAAACACTTTATTTTCATTTTAAATCTTATTTTATTGGCGTTTTAATGATGTAAGATATTTTCTCCCGTAGAAGGGCTTACTTGCCCGAAAGCTCGAGATATTTTAAAATAAAAAATATTTTATAAAAAAACTTTCCCCTTGATGCTTAATGTTCTTATTTTAATACAGTCGAACTTGGATAATTCGAACCCCAAGGGACCATAAAAAAAATTCGAATTATCCAAAAATTGGAATTAAAGATGTTTTGAATAAAAAGGCTTAAAACAATAAAAATCTCACAATTTCGATCAATTCCTTTATTAAGAATAACATTAGTTGCTGTAAATTTACATTTTTACCGTATATTTAGATTATGTGCAATAATTGTATGTATATACTATATACATTTTAAAAAATTTCAAAACTGATGTATTAATGTACAAAAAAAAAGGGAAGATTGCTGGTTTAAAAAAATGTACAGATTATTCTGCTTCGTTGGAACTCTGAAATTTAATTTTTGCCAAAGAAGTCAGAAATCTTAGCCTGTTTTCTAGAATTAAGTCTTTCAGTAAGGACAAAGGATTCTAACATATTCAACGAGTGGAAAATAGAGGGACTTACGTCATTTTTACTTTCAAAAAAGCGTCTAAGTTGCATGATATAGTTCGTTGCTTCAGCGCACTTGGAACGTTCATTTCCCCGGCAACTGATGACTCGTCTTCATCACCCGATGCCTCGTCGCCGTCTTGTTTTTCAATGTTGTGGTTGAGCACTTCAGCGATGATATCTGCGTCGGTTATCTCACCACATACTGCAACATCGTCATCCACGTTTAAGAAATCGTCATACGAGATGGTAGGATTAGAAATGACGTCCTCCCAGCCGTCAACTGAAGGCATCGTTTCCGCTATAATATCATCTGCATTTTCTTCATCCTCCTCCTTTTTTACGAAACCAGCTTTTTTAAAACAGTGTTTGATCGTTTCGGACGTTACTTGGTCCCAAGCTTTCTTAAACAATCGAGAGGCTTGAAGAACGTCTAGTTTGATTTTAAGGGCTTCGGAATCTCCTGTCAATATGTTCTCAACTAGAAACCGTCTGTAAAAATGCTTAAGATTTTTGATGACTTCCTTGTCCATGGGCTGGATAACCGAAGTCATGTTGGCAGGAAAAAAAATTACTTCCACATTTTCCATTGGAGGGATTGAGTTGTGTGCAGTACAGTTATCGATAAATAAAATAACTTTTCGTTTTTCTTTTGTGAACTTTTTGTCCAAGTTCAACAGCCACTTCTCAAAAAGATAACTAGTCATCCAAGCTCTTGCGCTGTTTGCATAGTCCACTGGCTTCGTTTTGACGTTCTTGAAACAACGTGGATTGGCTGCCTTGCCTATCATCAATAGAGGAAGCTTTTCAGATCCATCCATATTTGCACCAACCAGGAGAGTGACTCTCTCTTTGCTTAGTTTTCCCCCGTGACATTTTTCATGCTTAAAAGCTAGCGTTTTGTCAGGGGTGCATTTAAAAAAAAGACCCGTTTCATCAACATTGAAGACGTCTCTAGCGTCTTTATCCTGGATCAATTCCCGTAAATTATTTTTCCATTGTTCGGCTACTTGTAGATTAACGGCCCCACTTTCTCCACAAATGGTTTTGAACGAAATTTTGTTGCGTTCTTTGAAGCCATCTAGACACCCAGAACTCGCCTTAAAATCGGTTTTCCCCATTTCAGTAGCAAATTGTTCAGCTTTGCTTCTTATAAGGTGACCACTCACGGGAATCTTCTTATCTCTTGCTTGCTTGAACCATTTTAAAACACATTTGTCCAAATCAGGATTTCCCGGCTCCCTTAACCTTTTTCGGCCTTTATCACACTTACTTTCACTCCTGAGAATTTTTTCTTTATTTTTTAAGTACGTCGACAACGTGTTTCGAGGAATCCCAAAGTCCTTAGCAATATCGGATTCTTTTTTCATCCCCATCTCTACTTCTTTAATCGCCGCTATTTTTTCAGCCAACGTCAAAGTTTTGTATGTTCGAAGCGCCGACATATTCGCTCCTTTTAGCTTTCTTGATAAATAAGGAGTCTCAAAAATCCAATAAAAATAAATTTATTATATATAGTACTTCTCTTGCGGCAAGATATTGCCACGTGGAAAATTAGGAAAGACAAACTTCGGCGTGACACAGCAATTTATTTAAGGCAAGGACAAACTATAATTGATAAAATAAAAGATAAGCAATGAGGGAAGTTTACAGAGTAGCAAAATATAAACATAAAAATTGATAACTCTGTTAAGAAAATAATTAATAATAATAAAATAACAAATTCGTTGTTACAATATTACGTCATTTCGCAAAATTTCACGCCTTGAACCGGCATCAGGTCCTTATTTTAGCTCGTAAAAGTTCGAATTATCCAAGACATAATTCGAATTAACCACGATTTTTTAACATTATTTATATAGGGAATTCTAGGGACCAAGATAAATATTCGAATTAAAGAGGTTTTCGAATTAAAGAAGTTCGAATTATCCAAGTTCTACTGTATTAATTCAAGGGATTATTTTATCGAACAGTTATTTATTTAATTCTCTTATTTATTCCCAGTTATCCCAGTTATTTATTTAATTCTCCTCAGGGGAAGTAACAGCAAGTCACTGAAACGTGGAAATTTAATAAATAATTGGTTGGTGTAACCACATAATTTTCACAACAAACTTTCAGCCCCAACAAATTATCCAAAAAACTAAGTCATATTTCCACAACTTTTAAGCTGATGCTGAAAACGCTGGTCTGTAGATATCAGTGTGAGTTGTAATACTGTGACATATTCAACTTACTTATCTATCAATTTTATTTCTTTTATAATCTGCTTTGTTGAATGATATATGTAGCAAAACATGATATAATGCAACAAAACATCTAGAACTTCCGTTTTGTTTTTGCGTATCCAAAAAATACTTAAATCGAATATTTCATTTTTATCTTATTATTGATAGGTGTTTTTATATAAAATAAATTACCTTACTATGCGATTTCTAATTGTATGGACGTATGCTCCATCTAGAGTACATGCTGTTATATACCTCTATCCACCATAATATTCATATCTATTTATAATATTCATGGCATGACTCTATATGTATTTTAAAGGTTTGGTTAAAGATAAATTCAGAAAAAAATGCTAATTGTTTCAGATTTTATCACTAAAATTATTTATATAGAAATCATTATTCTAATTAATTTGAACTATTTTTTGACGAATATGATTCTTTTAAAAAACATCAATTTTCTATTCCCCTTACTGCAATGATATAATAATGGGAGGGTCTGGCTCGTCAGTGTGAACATTCCCAGTTGAGCCAGACCCTCCTATTATTTTATCATTGCAGTAAGGGCAGTAGAAAATTAAATTTATAAATAGAATCATACGCTTTAAAAATAGTTCAAATTTCTTGAATGAGATGGCGCGCTAATGCATCATTAAAATTATAATGAAAAAACAATAGAAATTTGTTCTATTGTTTTTTCATATGTTAAGCGTCTTTACGCAAATTTGGCCTTAAATACCCATTTCTTGATTTCTCAAGAAACCTCTGGGACCAAATTTCTTTTTGGTCGCAGTGGTTACAGCCTACTCCACGCTGACGAGCGCCAACAGCGCGAAACGCGTTCGTGGATGGTTTTTATTGATTTATCAAGAAATTGGGTTGGCCAAATATCACGGAGCAAGCTAAATAAACGTTTTTGCTCCACTAGATGGCGCTCTGCCATGTAAAAAAACACATGTGCTCGTGGTCAGGAGATGCCTTCTTTATTTTAAAAAATTATAATTTGGATAAATAAATCACAGAATTCACTATATAGCTTCAATAACAAATTTCATTAGAATTATATTGGTCATTAAAGAAAAGGAATATCCTCGATTGTTAGACTATTTATTAGACCAATTATTAGACGATATATTACCTCGATATTGAATGGTATAAAGAGAGAGTTGATAGAATATTTCACATATATAAAATTAGGAAAGACAAAGTCAAGAAAATTAGGCAATTTATTTGATCGAAATAATTAAACCATAGTTACATACGGTATGCTTCAGGAACTTAGGTTAACTAAATAATTAAGAATAATAAATATGAAGAGGTAATGAGAGAGGTTTTTTTAATAACAAAATGTCAAAGTAAAAAAAAATCCTGTTGTTTATATAAATATAATATAAAGCAATAACGCGCCATCTATACATATAAAATAAAAGGATTTAAAAGCGCGAATGTTTCTTTTATACATAAAACAAACTTCTACTGTCCTTCTGCGATGAAAAAATATATTGGGAGGGCTTGGCTCATCAGTGGTGAACCCTCCCAGCGGTTTCGCCAATTTAATCCACCAGACCGCTTCTCAGAGCTCTAATACTGTATTGGATCATTCTGCTTTTATATGCTACACTGAAGGATGGAATCTTAGAAATGGTTTTCAAGTAAACTATGGACATAAGCTTATAGGACATTCGCGCTTTTAAATCCTTTTATTTTATATAAATATAATAATGATATATAATTGCGATAAATAATTCAAAGAGAGAGAAGAGAAATTAAACATTTCCCTATAGGAAAAATAGTACAAAAATGAAATTGTACTGAGAGTTTAGGTGAATAAATTAAAAATTAAGAAAAAGGCATCTCCTGATCGTTCAGCTAAAAATTACTGATGGCTTGCGCCATCTGTTAGAATATTCCGATAGATGGCGCAAGCCATCAGCCACTTTTAGTTGCACGATCAGGAGATGCCTTTTTCTTTTTTTTTCTTAATTTCCCTATAGGTTTCTTCATCGATAGAACGACGAATGTTGTATCAAGTAGGCTTGTCGCTCTCTCAATCAAGAAACCTATTGCGAAAGGTTTGATATCTTTTAAACAATAATTAATAAATATCTTGTTACAATATTATTGATATTCATAAATAAATATATTTTAAAAATAGAGCAATCCATGAATAAATCTTTAAATAAAAAGTCATATATTGGATCAAAAAATCATTTATTTTACCAATATTTCAGTTGGCTGAACACCAAACTTTTATCAAGGTATTATAACATTTTAATGTGTGTCAACAACAAAAATCTGTTTTCGTTTTTGACACACATTAAAATGTTATAATACCTTGATAAAGGTTGGCATACAGTCAACTGAACTATCGGTAAAATAAATGATATTTTGATACAATATATGCCTTTTTATATAAATAAATATATATATAGATATAATTGCGTAATATTCTTTAAGCTCGCGCGTAGTATGACTTATAGAAATCTTTTTTGTTTATCTTATTGATAAAAAATCGGTAAAAACCCTCTCTCAAATGAAACCGTGACGTTCCTATGTAAAAAAAAACGATAGAGGTTCAAAATATAAAGAATATATTCACACAGAATTTTTTAATGAACATATGTTTACAGAAAATAAATTAGGCTTTTTTTCTATATAACTTTCTGTATAGCCAAATCCGCTTGATTATAATAATTTATTATGATATATTAGCGCGCCATCTGTTATGAAAATTCGAAACTATTATAGACGCGCATGATTTTTAAAAAAATAAAACGATTTCTACTACCCTTACTGCAATGAAATAGATTAATTTTCCCATTAATTTTTCCATTGCAGTAAGGGCAGAAGAAATTGTTTTATTTTTAAAAGAATCATACGCGTCTATAATAGTTTCGAATTTTCATAATAATTTATATTGAGAATGCAATTTTTATATTATTACTTTTACTAACTGTGCGTAACGCTAGGAGCGTACAGAAATTGTTTCGCTTGAAAATAATATAGGTTAAAATAAAAATAAAACTGCGCATTATATAAAATATAAAAGAAAGCGATTGTAACTGAACAAAACCTTTTATCTTCTGTTCACAAATTGTAGAACTATATATGATTAAAATAACTCGCGCTGAATAATTCCAGTCTCAATAAAGAGATCATTTTGGAATTAAAAAACTTTGTCGATATGCGATTAGTTTATTTTATTAAGTTATAAAGTAAGGCAAGCTTTTGAGCAAATGGCCCTTTGACGGGCTCACTTTTTACATTTACATAAGGTCAACTAAATTTTCAATATTCAGCACAAAATATCTGAATTAGTTATTTTGATTATTTAAAATATATTTGATTTTATGTAAATGAAAGATTGATCCGTTAAGGCACTATGGGCTTGGAAGCTTGCCTTGGTTTATGGCTAAATAATAATAGTAAAAATACGAGTACTTATCGCATATCAACGAATTCTTTCTAATTTCAATTCTGTTTGAGCTATTCAAGGCTTATTTGATAAAAAGAGATAGTTTGTGCAAAATACACATGTGCATCCAGTATGTGACCTAATGCTCCATGCTGTAGTTGCAGAATGCGCATGTGTATCTTCAGCGTCTTGCTGTGTGTTGTAGTTGCGACCACCGAGACCACCGCCGGGCAGCCCGACCGGACGACCCCTCAGTCGAAATTTCTGCTCGCTATTTCTCCAATATTTATAGCTCGAGATACGTTTCCTAAACCTAACCTCACGACTAATATATTTTCTCTGTTGCCTTTAACTACGCTTGGTAGCTATTTACCTAACATGAATACGTTAACTACTCTCCCTACAATAATCTCAACTACTCCGACCCTAACAACCACATTCAAAGAGTGCAGACCACTAGCTACTTCAACCGTAATACCCACAACATCTACCACAAAATATAAATCCTCTAGAAACAACCCAAGACGGGTAGTTACCCGCAGATCGACAACTACACGTATTCCGACAACACGGCGAATGACCACACCTAAGTCTACTAGAAAGCCTAAAACTACGACTACAACAAAGAAGCCGACTCGAAGAACAACACAAAGGACCACTATGCGAACCAGAAGAACTACTCCAAAAAGAACAACAACCATTAAATCGAGGCGACAGTTGAGCACAAAGAGTTATAGGAGAAATATGACAACTACCCAAATGCCGCGAGTAAACACAACTAAGAGGAAATACACAAAGCACAAAATCCCAGGCCTCACAACTACCTTACAACCAACAGCATTCCTAACTACTGAAGCGCTTTCAGACGAAACAGGAAATTCGGCTTTCTTTTTTCAGGGAAGCTTTTACATTTGCTTCTATCTTTATAGCATTTTATTAACTTATTGGTATTATATTGGGATGTTTTAGACACTTCTCTATACGACTGCCATCCTTATATATGAGTATTTATTTATATATTTATATATTTCTGCTTATATATATTCTATACTCTCTTTTTACATATAACATATATGGATAAATATTTGATATGTTTTTATTTTTTGTTATACATATATATACTCGTCTTATAATCAAATATAACTTTACAGACACTTTTGAGATTGACGTTTACACCATATTTCATAAATACATTGCTGGTTTAAATGTATTATATGTGTATTTATAAATTCTATGTGTGTCGTGTGCCTCTAGCATGTGCTTCTATCTAAATGATTTGGATGTTCTTTAGGTCGCGCTCATTTAAATCGCGATCAATCAGCATTCAACCAGAAGACAAGTACATCGCTTGGTTTGAATCTTGTTCTTTTATTTTGCTGGCCAACATGTAGCTTGTGTGAAAGATTGAATGAATGTGCACGACTCTATTCTATTTGTATTATGTCTGTACTAATATTGATGTGATACTAATAAAGTTCTTTTTTTTTATTTTAGAAGGTTCATCTACGACTCGGAAACCCAAGGTTGATTCCTCAACTACATCTACAACGAAAAAAACCACCACTACGACGACTACGACAAAGAAGCCAAGAACAAAACGAACCACAACCACTACAACCACCACCACAACCACTAGAAAACCTAGAACAAAGAAAACAACCACGACCACAACCACTACTACAACCACTCGAAGACCAAAAACAACCCGAACTACTAAATCCACAACTACAACCACTATAAAACCAAAAACCCGAAAAACTACCACCACCACTACCACAACCACAACTACAACAACTACCACCACTACTACAACTAGAAAACCTAAAACTAAACGCACTACAACAACCACGACTACTTCCACAACCACTACTACACCGAAACCAACAACAAAAAAATCTACCACATCAACATCAACTACAACAACCACAACTACAGAACAACCAACCACTAAAGAAACAACTACTACTCCAATGACAACGACTGCCCTAATAGTTTTAACTACAACTGAGGGTAAGTGGCTTTTCCAAATATATATATTTACACCACCCTTTATTATAACAAACTTATCGTTTTTTGTACAGGAGCGCCCATTTTCAAGACGGGAGCTTTTTGACGACTTTTGACGGATTTTTGAAAATACTTTTAAAAATTGAGAAAATATTTTTAAAATTTCACATTTTTGCCCAGCTTTTGTGAGACTTTATAATTTTGCATTGGATTTTAACTCTTTTTGCTCGCTCTATACTATTTGCATACTTTTGAATTTTAAGCTTTTTTTCTCTTTTTATTTGCTTTTTCCCTTTTGCATTTTTTGATTTATTTTCGAATTTTTCCCTATCGCGAGTGTTGAGTGAGTGTGTGCGTGTGTTTGTGGCCATTCTCCAGCCACCAGGGCACTTGACGTCGAGTGTCGTAATTGTTGTATCCAGGAACCACAACCGAAGCTCCAACCACGACTCCAGTGCCAACGACAACCGAAACTCCAACAACCACTGAATTGCCAACCACAACGACCGAGTTGCCAACTACCACTACCGAAATACCCACAACCACTACGACAGAAATACCTACAACCACCACAATGTGTACTGCCTTTTTCATCATTTTTTATTAAGAAAATTCGATATACTTTACATTTATACTTTCAATGTAACTCGTTATTTAATATACTTAATTCCGAAATTTAAAAGCGAAAATATAAACTACGTTCAGATCTTCTGGATAGCTTCAAAAATACTTCAAGTCCAGGACTCCAAGAAAGTCGCAAATATAAAAGAGGTGTCCTGTGGAGAAACGTGGTTGGCATGAGGAGGATGGTTTAGAAGAATGCTCCCCTTCCCCTGCATGCACGCATCCCACTTTAAGGGATTTTATTTTGTTATGAGTTAATTCCATTTTTTTGTTGCTTTTTTCATTTTGAATTATTTTAATTCGCTTTTAAATTTTGGAAACAAGTATATTATGTTTTTATTATATAATTTCTGGATATATATATAGATAAAATGCTCTGAATATATACTGGCGTGTAAAAGTCAAGGAACAAAGACTAAAATGTTGTTTTTTTAGTAATATATATATAATTAATATATATATTATAATATATTTTACATTTATATATCTATATATATTTTAAAATTCATTCTTCCCCCTTTATATTTTTCCTTTCTAATTGTTAACTTAGCTATGTAATATATCAAAGATATTTATTATAAAAATCATATATTATATATATATACACACCGAAGGCTTATTAAATGGAAATTCGCATATCTATTACATATTGTGATAACTAGTAATATCTAAACAAAGAAATAACACCTCTTATGTTTAAAGACCCTGTGTTTCTACAATTCTGCTCTAAGAAGTTACACTAAAAAGACTACTAGCATTCCTGATAATTGACTTTATAGTATTTTAAAAATGCTTTATTAATGATTTATCATTGAAACTTTACTATTATTTGTAATGTTCCTTTACTTTTGCACATCAGTGCATATGTCGCGATACAATATATAATTTAATTATTGCTATACACTTTTATTCCTTTCCATGGCATTCGTAAATATATGAAAATAACCTATATTGTATGAAGGACAGTAATTTTGATGTGTTTTTAAGCGTTTTTAAATTATATTATAAAATCCTGTATATCTATTGATTTCGTTTTATATTCACACTATGCATTCTATTTTTTAATAATACTTAATTATAACTTTTTATAAAGCATAATCATTACTCATAATCTTTTAAAATTACAATCATCATATAGAAAAATAAATCTTTAAAAATATTTTCAATTTTATCTCTCCCCCTCCCCCTTTGACTATATTTTAAAGTTGAAAATTGAAAATTAAACGGAGGGGGGGGTATGTATAAAGAGAAATCAATTCGAACATATTAAATAAAATTCAAAAACCAAAAAATATGCAAACGCATGAAAATACTGTGGTATTCCCGTAAAGTTGATCAATATAAACTTTTGTTTACAAAAATGGAAAAGTCACAATGATGAAGCCATCTCAGAATGGACCCACACGAAAAAGGTAATGCTGATGGTATCAGTTCAGAAAAAACTGCATTATGCGTTGAGAGAAATGATTCCTGAACAACTAGATAAATGGAGTCTAGTCATCAACAAACTGAAAATACTTTTCCTCTTCTTCTCCTCCTTCTTCGAGGAAGATGTGAGCCTTCAAATATTGTTAAAGAAATGAGTAAAAGATGCTAGAGAGTGGATCTTTAGAAAATCAATAACTGCGTGCCTGTGAACATTCAAGAAATTATTTCCCCGAGAGTTACAACGAAAATTGAAAGCAGCCGATGAAAGAACACGCTGAGAGTTGAGAGAGTCATTGTGAATGATATCTCAGCTGAAGGTTATCAACTACAAGATTGATGACGTTGATTCAGCTTTGGAATTGAACACTACCTTCATCCGTGTTCAGTAAAAATTGTCGAAATACGTAATATGATTGGAAAAAAATATCAGCGCAGAAAAAAATTAGATAGACATACAGATATGAGTATTTATATATAAATATGTTCTTGTTTACCCTTATTGTTTACGTAACGTCTAGGTTTTTATTTTGCAGAGGATTGCAAGATATATTTTTGCAGAATATTCGCTTTTTAGCCTTAGGATAGCTCAAAAGATTTAAGATGAAATAGGATATTGAATTACAATAACGGGCACATTTTCAAACAGTTGTTTTCTGCGAATTGCGTCTAACTTGAATTTTTAGGATGGATGTATGTGTAACGACGATTCTATGAAGCATAACATATTCCAAGATGCTCGGCGCCAAGAATCATTTGAAACAAACAAATGATGTTATCGTACGAATTGAGAACATAATTGGTAATATATAGGTTTGTTCATATAACTAACTATACCACCAAAGCTAACCATGGCACCAAAGAAGTTGGAGGAGCAGAGGACGCAGATTCACATTGAGAGCTTTGCGTAGTTTTCTATCCGAAAAACATTGCTCATCTCGAGAGAACATTCAAGTCTTCTCTCTATTGAACCTCATTTTTCTCAAAATTCTCTTTTTGATAGTCCTTCAAGGGATAATAAGTCACACTCTGGAGTGTCCCTGAATAACAATTGCACCTTTCAAGTTGAACACCAATGTTCTAAAGACTTGGAGAGAAAAAATCTGAAGTTATTTCTGGTAATATTCTGGTACTCCTGTGTAAAAGATTGATCATGTGTAATTCTGAATAACTATTATTGTTTTTTTTTCCATAAATGTGATATATATTTTATGTTAATGTGATTAGTATTCCTTGTTATTGAAATGTTTTCAACTATCATTGTGTGGCTTTATTAGAATTTTGATATAGAGCTTTTGTTTTGGTAAGTTGATTGTGGGTGACTTAGTATATAAACAATCCTTAGGTGCAAATAATGAATGTATGTGGATTGATTTATATTTTTATAAAAATCTTTCATTCTCATTAATTTTAAATTTATATTCAAAATATGTCTTGAATTCTTATGTTATCCTTATTTATAATATCGGGAGCGAGAAAATTATAGATATAAAATATAATATTGTATAATATAAACCATATTTTACGTATCGTAAAAACAAATGAGGTAGGCCATGTTAAACGTGTCATGTAATAAGCTTACAGTGAGTGCATCACACGTCTACGTATTTAGAAAGCTGTTCGAATTTACACTTACAAGTTACCAGAATAGTGTTTGGTTTACTTGCACTCACTGGTGGGATTGAGTTGAGCAATTTGGAGATGATTGAAGAGTTTTTTTAAAAAGGTAAACGTGCCTCAATGTGAGATTCGGTCCCAGGTTAGGTTAACAAAAGTCGACAGCGTGGACATCCATGCTGGCCACATTCCCCAAATCAGTTTATATTTTCAAATATAAGGCGCGGTGGGATATAGAAATTTATATTATTATATGAAAAAACAATAGAAAAATAAATAAATAAAGAGGTCAGGTGTGATATTAAAAATAAAAAAGGCATATCCTGACCAGGAGCAATTTTTTATTTTCAATATGATTATATATACGTAAATAAAAACAATTTTGGAAATTGTTATCTATAAGCTTGAGCTTAGCCTTAGAGAATTCGCATCGATAATTTATGAAGATATATAAAGAAGAAATATTTGTGTGGTCGTTTGTTTTGCATATATAAATTTCCACAATATTTAGCATATCTTGTAGAAACTTTGAAACCATATTGAATCAGGTCTGGAAGGAATTACTATCATAGTTTAATTCCGGAAAATACAAATTCGTCCGATTACTGGCTAACCTGAATATTCTGCTTTTTCTACCCGGACGAGACTTTGATACGATATTGTCGATTTGTCTGATATCGGCATAATTAGCATCATTAGCGTTTATTCCGTAAACGTTTCCACAATATTTAAACTGTCCGACGAAGCTTTGAAGGGATATAGATAGGTCTGAGAGAAGTCATAGTCAAAGTTTTGACCGTGGACTATGCGTTCGATAAGAGGCTAATGTCGTATTCAGTTTGGTTCGCATACCTGAGCGAGGCATTCATTTGTCTAGTGTACAATAATAGCATATCTCTCACCTCTGGATTTTTAGAGAGATATAGAACGTTGGTAAATGTTTATAATTTTTTTTAAATGAATCCTTGGCCATTAAAGCTGATTATATTGATCTACATTTTAATTCGAATCTCATAAATTGTGGTTGCGCGTTTTATTATCACTTATTTTATCACAAAGCACGAAGAATATCCCACATGAGAGAACAGATAGGTAAAATGTACATACAAAGCATTTTTGTGTCTGAATATTTTTCTTCACTTTATTAAAGGGTCTTTTTGAATTGTGTGCAAATTACAGCTGTTGCCCTTGTGATGCTTATCATGGGAAACTAAAGTATATAATAATAAATTTTATAAATCTTTTAGATGTTAAATGGTTGTGGTATACTTTGTAGGTTCGAGGTGATTACGCTCCCTAAATAATAACGAAAGGGTGGATGCATCCCAGCGTACCTGTATGTCAAGACCACGGACCACTACTTCCCGGACCTCTTCGAGGCGGGCGAGAACGTGGACCCGTCCAATCCCGGGGTGAAGGTGAACGGTCCCATGGGTTTCGGCCACGGCGTCTATCTGGGCGCCAACTCCTGCCTGAAACTCAGCGATTTCTTCAAGAATCCCGAAGAAGAGAAATGCTGGATGAATCCTGCTAATTGCCCAAATGGATTCACTCTGAGTTTCTGGGCTAAAATCATCTTCCAAAGCACTGGTCAGGAGAGACATTATTTCTTGAGCACAGGTCAGTGCCCTTCAACATTATGTGCGCTCTCTCTCCCTACCAAATTTTATAATTTTACATAGAAAATATAAACGATTTTTATCTACAGACATTTTTAAACATCACCAGGTTCTATTATTGTATGCTGTTTATAGAAAATAGACCATGTATATAAGTTTCAATGGTGACAAAAACGGTTTTATAAATAAACATTGAATTAATTCTCAACATCCTTGAGAAGCGAAACATTTATTAAAATAGAGAACAGCTTGTTTCTCTCTCTCTCTCTGATCTAAAATAAATCAATTCTCTAAAAACTCGACACAACTAGAGATATAAAATTCAAAATTTGAAATTGTTTTTTAATTTTCTATCTTAAAATTTTGTCAAAATTCTTTTATAAGGTAATTTACAATTTCTCAAAAGAGTATCAACCCCATTATGCAGTTTAGAGGAAAGATCGGTTTTGGGAAGATGATCTAAAATAAACAAAGTCCACACCTTGACTGAGCATATGCGCGCGCAGTATACACATCCTAGAAAGTTTTTACTTGGAAGTAAAACGGTGTATCACAGGTTGCAGTTGTATTTCGCTCTCTCCAAAAGTTTCTCCACGTATTTCTACTTAAAAAAAATATTCAAAACCTTTTATTTAAATTCACACCTCGAATACATCACACCTCATATTACCAAAAAATTATTTTTTTTAATCACACATTTCTCTCTCTCGAATTAAAGGTATTGTCACGTGCGTGTGTTTGGCCAAATAGTTGTGCATTCTTAGTTATGCTTTGACTTCTATATTGCACTCAGAATCATACATCTCCATGCATAAGCTATGGACCTTTCTTTCATCAAAAAGAAAAAGTTAATAAACGATATATTGCTTTGAAAGTAAATTTTAAAAATATCGATTTCTCTCTTTCTCAAATGAGAGAGTATATTTGTTTTTCACACACACGTTAAATGTTTTAAACAATTCAGCGTTCGCCTAAAAAGAAAGATTTAGATGTTTTTAAATATGATACAATATTAAGACTGATGATACGCATTTTCTTAAAGACCCTCCAATATTCTTAATCGCCATAATGACAGTTGGAACTTGTTTATTTTGAAAATAAAAAATTCAATTTAGTTTCAATTTTTAATTACTTGAGTATAGTGTCAGGACTTACTTGAACTGGTGTCTCACACGGTTGTCGGCAGGAGGGGACGAGCAAGGCACCCCCGGGGTGGGGCTCTACATCAAGGGCATCCACCTGTACGTGCTGGTGTCCACAGGGGAGTACGTCTGGACGCTGCAGATGACCGGCCAGGTCCACAACAACACCTGGGTCAACCTGGCCCTGTCGTGGTCGGACGACGCCGGTCTCCAGGTCACACTGCCTGACTCCTGTGCTTCCATTATACAATTAAAACTTACAACAACAACAAAGGAAATTATTGGGTCGGGCATAATTATTACGGCCTTTTCTTACAACTTTTTCGTTAAAAATGGGCGTTTTGTTTAATATTTGTATGTAAATAATACTTTCATATCGGATAATGACAATAAGCACCAGAAAGCTTACCCATATTAAGCATTTTATGATTTACCACTTCGAAAAAGATTTCGATTCAGCAAAATCCTTTAACATTCTCAACGAAATTTTCGGGGAAGGGCGAATTATAAAAATTCAAGTTGAAAGATGTTTGAAGAAATTAAATCAGACCATATAAACCTCGAAAATTAGGAGAGTATATGTCGACAAATATATTTAGACGACCAGGCACTTTGGAAACCTTGAAAGCAGACGAATGAAGAACGTTGACCAAAGTCTTCGATGCGGGCCATTCAATAATCGTTTGTCTTCTTAAAACCCCCGGAAATACTGAACTCTGTTGTAATCTGTTGAAAAAAAAGCGGCAAAATTATGCACCGGCAACCCCCCCTCACCAAAGAAATTGTGAAAGTTATGATTCGACTAAAATATTAAAATCTCGGCAGTACTTCCCTCTCTCTAACAAATTCCAAATTTTTGAAAACTTTCAAATCTCAAATTTACTCTTTGTGTTTTAGATATCAATCTTCAAAAATGTCTTTTTGAAAGCTATAAAATATATTGATTCATTTTTCCCAAATGAATTAATCTAATGAGAATTCTAAAATATATTGAAGTAAAAATTCCCATTTTATATATATATAAATGGAAACTTAAAAACAAAATACATTTTACGATATATATTTTACAATGCACTAGCGCGCCATCTGTTATCAAATTACAAAACTATTCTAGACGCTTAATATTCTTTTTGAAATAAAACAATTTCTACTGCCCTTACTGCAATGGAAAAATTAAAGGGAGGGCCTGGCTCATCAGTGGTGAACCCTCCCAGCGGTTTCGCCAGTTTAATCTACCATACCGCTGTTATATTGCATTTTTGGAACTTCCTTTTATAGTGATACTGATGCTTGACTCTTCGAATGGGTATTTTAGATTAACTATGGACATAAGCTTTTAGGATAGCAGAATTACATATAATTATAAATATATGATATGCTTCGAGCAATCGCTCTTCCGCATAAATATATAAATATATATATTTATACAATCATGTACAAAACTTAAGGAAGTTGTACCTTTTAGCATTATATCGGGATTCAGACAATAACTCTGAAAGATATTTGATACACAGTAATCTTTATTGAAGACACACGAGATAACCAAGTGTGAACAAAATTGCCTATGTCTCCTTCAAAAAAAAAAGACGACCGGCATAATCAAAGACTTTCCACTTCCTTAAGTTAGCTCCATGAGTGTAATATCTCTCAAGTTTAAGCGTAATTACACAGAAAAAATAATTAATTAATATTACAATGAATTAAAAATAGAATTTCTATATATAATATATAAGAAAAATTGATGTACACACACATTATAGCTAAATGACAATTTGCTTTTAGTTTAATGATGTGGAGAAAATTTTCACAAATAATATTCTGAGAACCTTTTTCTCTCTGGGTGCAGTTTTTCGTGAACGGCAAGCGCGTGGCGGTGGTGCTGTACCCCGACGCGGTGGGCAAGCCGGCGCGGCCGCCTCTGCAGCCGTTCGAGCTGACCCTGGGGTGCCGTCGCCTGGCGCTCGGGAGCTACGATGATTTCTCCGACGGCAAGTTCGACGAGCTGGGCGTGTGGTGGCGCGCGCTAGGGGACGAAGACAAAGACGTATTCCTCGGAGGATATGGTGAGGATACTTCGATATAACAACATCACTTGGCACCGTTCATGTTGTTGTTATAACCACGGTTTAAACAACTGGAATTCTAAATTTAGGATATTTATATGTTATAACGCCTTTGCTGTTATAAAAGAGGCGGTTAAAATGAGATTCTACTATATGCTTATCTTTATATATGAACCTCTCGCATCTATGCGTCCATATATACACTAATGGACAAAACTTTAGAAAGTGGAAAGTCTTTGACCCCGCCGGTAGTCTGTTTTTTTTTCTTTTAAGGATACAAAGGCAATTTTTTACACTTGGTTATCTTGTGTGTCTTCAATAAAGGCCACTGTGCATCAAATACCTTTCAGAGTTATTGTGTATGAATATCGATATGCATGCTAAAAGGTACAAATTCCTTAAGCTTTTTCCCTGAGTGTATATTTACACTTGCATATATGCATCTGTATATATCTGCTGTACCAAAGCGTCTATATATAAAAACATTTACATCTACACATTGCTAATGTACCAATACATTTCGATATATACCTCCTGAACTTATTTTATCCAAACCTAGTTTAGAATATTTTCATCACAATTTTAATCATCTGCAAATTACGCGTTTTTCAAAATATTAATCAAGAAGGTACAATAATACTATCTTAATATATACATTTTAAAAATTATACTTTTTTTTTCATATAAAAAATCTCAAAATTCTCAAAATGATATTGGTGCGTGTATGAATTTTACATTAAATATTTAACAATTTTGTAAATCTAGACAAATATTGAAACTGTGTGTTTCTTAGATTGTAATCCTGAGACTCATCCTCTGGCCTGCGACACGGAGGTGGATGCACTTTCCGAGAACTTGGTGAGTGGACGCTAGCACTCGCACTTAGTACCATTTTCATTCTATCTTCATTACTGCCTCTAGGGAATAGAAGTTATTACAGATTAGATATTATCAATATCATCATGATATTTTGGCAGTAAGTTATTTAACACACAACAAACGCACTATATGTATAAATGTTAAGAGAATTTAAGAAAATAAATTGAATATACAACACTCATTGCGGACATATTCAATTTCAATTTTCTCATTTTCCCTTTCCACACCCAAGGTATGGCCTATAGAGCATGAGCAAAGTCACCTAACAAAAATTAATACATTGTGGAAGCACGACCAACAAATTCTAGTAAAAGCGCAATGGTGATTTTGTACTGTGTGGCTGCGCAGGCGGATCTTGATCTCAGCAACCCCGATGTCCTCAAAAACTCCGCGAATCATCTGAAAGGACTTTTTGAAGGTTCTTCTGGTAGTTCTGGTAAATTCTTCTAGAGATTACGTATTAAAAAAAAAGAGAAGAATTATGGAAGCCAAATAATAACTTTTGAAATCAGTTCGAATTATGCGTTTACAATGTGCCAGATTCCATTTGATTGTTTGATTTTACTATTTGTGTTGGCCTTGTGCAGGAGTCTTGGCCAATAGAATTGTATTTTTTATGAAAAAGTGCCCAATGAGGTATTCGATCCAGGGTCATAGCTGTCGAAAGTCGACAGTGTATTCAATTACCTCCCACCAACCCTCAGTTCACATTGTGATTAACGTTAATATTTGTGTGTGTGAGATCAGAAGCAATCAATAAGCATTATAAATGAATTAGGAGTGGCTTACTTGGATATTAAATTAAATACGATAAACACACATGGTAATAAGGTTTGGTATTATTACCTTGTGTTTATAATCTGTAATCCAAATTGTGCCTTATCAAAAGGTTATTGTTCTTAAAATTTCAAACCATGTACGCATTTTCCATTCGCATCATTGACGATGTTTAGAAGAAGTTACTGGTGTTCAGCCAATTCCAGCGCTATGAACGGCCATCATGGGAATGCATCCTCCCAGCTGGATGCGCTCAGAGAAAAAGTCCAAAAACTTCGAGATCACATCGATATCGTGAAGACCCTGTTCCAGAAGACTTCAGGAATTCGAGAGGCCGTCAACGATAGCAGCTCTTATTTGAGCGGTGTTCTGGTGAGTTAATTATTGTGAACTTTCAAACCCTTAGCTAACTAAACTCTTATGCTAATAGTATCAATTCGAAAATCATTTAGCACTATCTATTTATAAGTTTCTCTTCATCTCACTATTTATTTATAAAAATTAAATCTTAACTATTTTTTATTTTTGGTTTAAAAAATGGTAGTTTAGAACTACCATAAATTAAGATTCAGCGCACCCAAATTTCTGCCAATTGTAATATTTGGACCACATAAAATACCAGATTTACGTGAGTACTAATTTTCTCATATTTGAGAAAAAGAGTAATGTTTTGGTTTGAATATTTTCAGATATCAAAATCGACTTTGAAAGTTTTTCCCAATTTGAAAACCAACTTTATTTCGAGCAGCTAAAATAGGTACGGCCCATTCAGAAAGCATGTCCGTCTACTAAATGATCCACACATATGAGTAGAGACGTTATCTTCAAGGGACTTCCTTATTGGATCCTCTTTAAGAGAAATCTTCTATACCTTCAATATCTTCTTGGTTCTGGCAAAATAAACCTCAAAAGTTCAGGACAGTAAACGACGATAAGATTTATATATAAAAGATGTATATAAAAGATGAGTGAACCGGGTAATTGTTGAAGATGTAAACTACTGTTAGCGCGTATGTTTCATCTCTCTCAAAAATAAAGCAATTTCTTCTGCCTTTACTGCAATAATAAAAATAATGCGAAGGCCTGACTTATAATTGATAAACCCTCTTAGCGGTTCCACCAATCTGCCATACTGCTATACTATTGTACTGAGCTAATATCCAGATTTTCTCTCTCTTTCCGAGTGTATATAGAATATTAAAGTATATGTAATAAATAATTAAGCATAAAATATTGAATTTAAAGACACTGTTATAATATTACGTTGTAATATGTCCTTATGAAAATACGGAATACTTGGGTAAAATAAATCAATAAGTTTTATAAGCCAATATATTTCTTATTTTTAATAAATATTTTATTATTGATAGCTCTCTAAAATGATAATAAATATGTAATATACGATACTCTACCATAAATTCTAGTTAGACCTATATATTGAGAAAAGGGCATTTTCTGATTGTTCAACTGCACGTTCTGGTGATGCCTTTTGATCATTTTAACGCCATGATTCGGTAGATTCCTCACTTTGCTCTATGTTTTCTTGTAAAGTTTTAATTTTGATTTCAAGAGAAAAACATTATATCGTCTAAGTAGATGACGTGTGGCGCAGAACATCCAGCAAGGGATCGTGGACAGTTTGTTCGGAAAGATGGACCCGGGGGTATGGCGCCAGATGGACGAGGTAAGAGCCGCCCGCCCACGCCAGGGCTCGGGTGACATGCGGCTTGTATAGACGGACGACGGGGCGGTGAAGCTGTCGCGAGAGTTCGAGTCGTGGGCCATAAAGAAGGTCGCGCAGACCCCGCCTGACTTCAACGACATAACCATCTTCACCCAGACTGACAATATGGGTAAAGAGAGCGAAATAGATAACGCTTGCATTGTTTATCTGTTTGAAGTTAGGCAAAAGTAATATAGGCGCAACGACCACCTTCGTTGTATAGGGAACATCATCCATACTGCATATAATGTACGCATCTTAGTATTTTCATGTATATATTTATGGCGTCCGGGTTATTCTCCCGCTGATTGACTTTGTTCTACTTCCTAGCGCCCTCGCCATAAAGCACGCGCCGTTTATTCATTCTCAGCCGCCGTTTGTGAGGCGGGTCACACAGCCGGCATGCAGAAAGGTACAACTTCGGCTTTTTTGTGTGTGTAAGGCATGCGCGAAAATTTTTAAAACCAAAAATGGCGTGTGCTGTGTTTTAAATTTAAATTCAAGCGAATATTTGATCTAACCTGAAGCAAATGGTGTCGTAAATAATGAGGTACACATTTGTGTATCTCTCTTTGGCAGAAAATTGTATACAATTGTATAATTTATTTATAATATAGACTATTAATACTATGTTATCTTAAGAAGTGTTTTTTTTTTTTAATGTTTTCAGCTAAAAAAATATATTCTTAAGAGAGAGATGATTTAAAACTTTTCTCCAACTTTACCTTATAGCGATAAGCTGCTGGATTGAGCGTAGTTTTATTTGTTATAATCCTATTTGCTAATATCGGACTATAATGGTAAAACAAAGAGAAAATGTTGGAGAATATATTTTAGAGTAATTTTAATGTACCCCCTCAATGTGAGCGGGCGGGGAGGGACGACGGGCGGGTGTTAGTGACGCAGGCTGACCAGCTGATGGTTCACAACTTCCTCAACAC
This sequence comes from Cordylochernes scorpioides, assembly GCA_030710605.1. NCBI lineage: Eukaryota > Metazoa > Arthropoda > Arachnida > Pseudoscorpiones > Chernetidae > Cordylochernes > Cordylochernes scorpioides. Next base: position 177,081,780 of record CP092886.1, on the reverse strand, counting down.
CAAGCGGTACCCGAGTCCGTCCCCGACCCCCGGAACCGACTGGAAGGGTCCCGTAGCTCGCTTCGAGGTGCCCACCGACATCTACGGCGACCGCACGAGGAGTAAGTACCGCACGTGTCTTCCCGCCCCGTGACACCGCCGTGTGTCCCGCAGCCAGCCAAGTCAATCTCTTCTCGGTCCTTTACAAGCACCTCCACAAAACTGCTTCGCTCATTAACTCCGTCACGTAAGTCACTCTTTTACCGACCTTTTTCTCCTCAACTATATATCCTAGGTCATTAAATTGGCCATTTCTTTTACTTTTATTCGTAGTACAGCTCCCAATGGTTTAAGTCGTCTTTGCAGCGCAGCAGGCACGAGGTTGGAGACTGCTTTAAAGTCGACTTGTTCAAGAAAGGTGCAGGAAGAGCTTTCGTCATTCAGTCTGAGAATAGACTTTGAAGCAGTATCCAACTCGGTTCTGCTGTGCTGAATGGACAAATTAAACCACTGGGCCAGTACTGCGAAGTAAATATGAAAGATGATACAGTAAAAATTTCCATTAACGACCAATTCGATGAGCGACCACTTTTGTAAAAGGGGGGGGGGGGGGGGGGGATACTTGGCCAAATCTCACCTCCGTGAAACTAGGGGCATCCGAGTTTTTATTGGATGGTCACTCATAAATGGAAATCTGTATATTTCCATGACAGGTCACAGTATAAGTAAATAAGGCTGACTAGAGGTTGTCGGCAGCGGCAAGAATACCGATGGCGTGCACCTGGCCAGCTCGGTGCTCAGCATCACGGTCGACCCCGACTACAGCAAGCAGGCGCTGGCAAACGATCCTGTGCTCATCTACTTCCCTCACGACAAGACGGTAGGTGACCCAGGACTCTACTCTAAGTGTCACACATCAACTGTGTTATGTAATTTTATCCAAACTCTATTATCTGTAGTTCGATAAATAATACAGGAGAACCTCCCACGAGCGACCCATCTAACGGTCAATTTCCTCTTGAAACGACTACTTTTGCAAAATAAAAGTTATTTCTAGCTTATTTTGATTTCTTCCCGTCTACAATAAACGATCATCATCAGAAAAAGCCAGAAGTCTCCATTTTTTAGGGTACGGTCTCTCATGGCAGGTCCTGCTGAATCCTTATTTTATCCTTCCGTTTCACATTATCAGCATTGCTTTAGGAAGCTCGAATTATCGACCTAAACAAGAAATTCAATATACGACGTAGTCTATAGGCTCACCCCCCAAAGAGATAAACAATTTCAAAAAAACTCTATTACTATAAATGAATCAACTTTAACATCACAGCCAAACCAATTTTTTACTCGTAACCTGTTCAAAAGTATATATAATATAGCAATTCAATTTACACACGATGGATTAAACTTAAAATATTATAAAATATACTTTAATACCATATGCACTTATAGTAGGTTTCAAATATAAAGAATGTGACGAAATTTGTATAAGGTACAAGGTTTTTTAGGTCAATACATAATGCACAATCGGTATTAATTTTTATTGACAAACGAGTGGGAGAGAAAACTGAAACTTCGTATATAGGACCTCATTACAATTTTCTATGTATTAGAATCATTCAATATATCCTATTTCCTTCGCTACACATTTGATCCAGCGTTGTGACCAACTTGTAAAAGCATTTTGGTAAAACGCCTTATCCAGCCTTTGAACTATCCTCTACAGCTTAAAGTAAAATTTGCATCAATTTCAAATGTTTCATAACGTAACAATTATTTAGTATCCCAAACAAGTAGAAGTCTGAGGGTGCTAGATCAGGGTTGTACCCAGGGTGAGGCATCGAAGTCCACCCATACAATCCTGCAATCTTTGCGAAAGTCAGATGCGTCGTATGATGTCTCGCAGTATCCCGATAAAATTTGACTTTTTTTAAGTAGGGTATTTTTGTTTAAATCGCTCTTTTTAGCCTTTCTAATGATTTTTAATGTCTTTCCTTTTTTTGATAGAAGAATTTCCCTAACGTGTATCCATGAATAGCATTCCCCTATTTGGTCCCAAAAGGCAAAGATCATGGATTTTGTACTTGCCAAAGAAAAGCCATATATCTTTTACTGGTGATGTGTTTATGGCTCCATTGTTTTGATTGGCACTTTGAAGAAGGATCATAATGATAAATTCAAGTCTCATCACATGTTATAACTCCTTCAAGTACCTGAGAAGGTTCTCCAGAGAAAGTCTACATGAGGTCTAAACAAATCTCTTTCCAAATTTGCAGCATTCTTCGTGTTAGATGTTTTTACACCCATTTTGAGCAATAATAAGTTTAAGAACTCTTCATTTATAGATGGAACCTATTCCATTATTTTATAAATCGTTATTGTCCTGTTATTCTTTATCAATTCCTCCGTTTGAACCAAATTTTAGTCCGTCACTACAGAGGTTGGTCTCAACCTGGCCGTTCTTTACCAATAATATCAAAATCACTAGTCTATAGAAACGCTGAATCCATCTTTGTATTGTGCTTTTACCCATGGCTTCGTTTCCATATACAGACTTTAGCTTTAATGAAATATAATGGCTTAAATATCTCTGGACTTGGCCAAAAAATCCATCACCGATCGTTGTCGGATTCTTGTTTTTACTTCAGGCTGAATATCAGAAAATATACAAAAGACATCATACTCTTTTTAAAGATATGAAAAAAGAGGAATCTTTATTTAATCATAAACTTTACATTATGAAGATAAATTATTTAAATATTTTCTATAGGTTATAAATTGTGTGCATTACTTATTGACCATAGACAGCCCCCTTGTATAGTTTTCAGTCGACTTAAAAACAAATATGTGACATATAAAAATCTTGGGTAGGTAAATATAAAAAATGTGATAATTGTAAAGTTAATTTCAATTACGTTTTCAATATCAATTTTAAAAATTATATTCCATACATATTTTTAAAACATATTGAAAACATTGATTTAACAAATTTTTCGTGAGTTGATGTACCAAAAGTGGCACCTTTCCTTTGAATATGCATTAGAACAATGCTTTCTGCTCAGAGGTAAGTTTTTTTTGCTAGACCCCTTTCGATATCAAAGCATTACATATTTGTATATTGTAAACTAACAAAACCTACTTTGTGTGTTGCGTAAGGTTATCCCCAAAGCCCCAGTCAATGATGATGAAATTGTGACCGTAAGTAAATACATTCATTCTAAACTAGCATTTATGATAACATTTTACAATATACAAAATCATAATGCAAAATCAGTCAACTCTCTATGTGTATATCTATCCATGCAAAAGAAAATCGAAACCATTAAAGAAGTCAACCTCGGGGTTATGTGGTGTTAGATAACTTGCCTGTGTAGTTGAACATGACACTTGACCCTATAAACGTCACCGCCGGAAGTGCGGCGTGACGTAATCGGCCGTTACCATTCGTCTGCCTAAGCATTTATACTGCACTCTGTTCTATTTGTTTCCTTATAATTCCAAGAGAAATTCCAATTCAAAATAAATATAATATAGTTTTATTGAACTAAACTCTGGCCAAAACTCCTATGCTGACCGACTACCTTGAATTATCACTAATTAGATACAATATGAAGAATTCTCTGACAGACCAAACACTAAATAAGCCCCTTTCAAATGAATTGAATAAATTATATATCCATACAAAATTTAGATTTTATCTTTCTCAAACTAATCCATCGTTCAATAATTTTTTTCCGATAGATCTACCAAGCTTCATTGCTCCTGATAGATACACTACTTTGTTCTTCACAGGCAAAGGACCCTTTTTAAGTTTTCTCTTTGACTTGAGAGTTACAAATGATCCAACATGTGAATGCTGTCTAGATGTTGAAACACCAGAGCATCTTTTGTTGGCTTGCCCTCTGACTAACCAAATTGTACTTGCTTACTTTGACACAATGCCAAATCATCTTTCTGTATATACTCAATCTTATGAACACTTTGGCGAGTTTAGAGCAATTTGTACACATATTTATAAATCACCTACTAATTCATCGTGTAAATAATTAAAGATATATATGTAAATAATTTTGATATAGCAGAATAGCCTGATAGACTTCGTGCTTCTGTATTTTAAAAATAAAATAAAAATGTATTAATTGCAATGCTTGTATTAGCTATATAGTGTATTTAGCTATTGCTTGCCACACATTTACAAGATTAAAAAACAAACAAACGTAATATAGATTCAAATATCAGGTATAATGGTAAACAATACAAAAAAAGTTCACTCAGATGATGATTCAACATTCATACTCAATGCAATCCCTTTCTACGCACAGTACAAATACTTATTTTCAGCATCTTCTTCTTCTTCCTTGAATGCTACACTCAGCAGTTTTTCGTTCCTTCTTCTTAGTAAACCCTTTCAACTGAATCTTTTTGATAGTTACCAATCGTGAGATATATCCATTGGTAGTGTTCTCCCCACAGCTATTTACCATACACACCTGGTATTTCTATCTGGCGATCTTGGGAAATTAAATTTAAGTTTGGCAAGATGCAGAGCGCTCTCTTCATTTTGTTCATGACCAAATTTCTATGATGCCAATGGTAATTTCTCTCGTCCATATAGCAGTATATCATAATATCACTCAGTTCAATACCGGCCATTCAAGTATCATAGGCGGTTTTGACCTGAATATAAAAGTATAAATGATGTAGAAGTGTCTTGAACTACCAGAGGTTTAGTCGCTGAGACTGCATGACAATGCATTTCAGCCAAGAATAGATAGGAACGATATATTAAATCGGAAACAGGGTATTTGTTTTATCTTTTCACCAGTTTAATCTCCAGTCCGATGCTCTGGCTGCTATGGCATTTGCTCACAAAAGACGGGATCTATGAGCGCTAGACTGAAGATGTGGTTTCGATGCTGGCGATTGAATCCCTGTTGGAATCCGCCTTGTTGGCTGAATGTTTGCAGTTTGAATTCATATTGTTAACTTAATATTTGAAGAGTGAATACAATCCAAATCAACAATGTTGTCTGAATGTTTGATTGATGAATAAAATCCGAATTCACACTGTTGGCTAAATGTTTCATGGAGGAATACAATCAGAATCCACGCTGTTGACTAAATATTTGATGTACGAATGCAGTTTTAATTCACATTGTTAACAAAATGTTTGATCGATGAACACAATCCAAATCCACACTGAATGTTTGATAGATTAATAAAATCCAAATCCACACTGTTAGCTGAATGTTTGATGTGTTATTATAGTCCTAATTCACTCTGTTGGCTGGCTGTCTGATGTGTAAATTCAAGTCCGTGATGTGAAGATAATAAGGGACTTTGAGAACGCGAGGGCAAGAGATTCAAAAGTTTTTAGCAAAAGTAGAGACCGTGAAAAAATTGAGATCTGGCTACACGGTATACTAAGCCTACTGAGCTACGGCGAGCAACGACTTCTGGCTGCAGGGTGACCAAACCCTCTGGTGACTAACGCGCGCTAACTGTTCCAGAGGAGAGATAAGTGACGTCCCTTTTATGTCTTCCGGAGATTTATACTCGGAAATAGAATGTTTACAGAGGTTATTGCTCTGAGCCTGGAGTATATTCGTTTATAATAAGTAACTCGCAAAATTGAATGAGACCTAACCCGAGGGAGCTTGTAGAAATGTGCAATGTATCTCGACCTTATTCTGTCCTTTCTTCAAGCTTTTTGAAATAATCATTAATTGAGAAAAAATCTGATCGCACAAACGAAATTCTTTGATGACTTGCACCATCTATCAAAATAAATATCAACTAAATAATTATGGAATAAAAGGAAATCAACATTAGTTGATATATTTATTCCGATATATGGTGCAAGCCATCAGCAACTTTCAGTTTCGTGATCAGGAAATGCTTTCTTCTTATTTAACCACACGATCCCGCACATTTTCTCTTTTGTTTTATTTTCTCCATATAATCTTTAATAAGTTTATTCCGTGATTATAATAGGGTGGTGGGGTGGAAGTATAGAAATTTGAGGGAAATTCCAATAATATCACATATAGATTTTCAATTTAAAAGTTAAAAAATAACTTTGTGAGTTTCGTGTTTCGCGAGCTGTTTACATACACTCATAGAAAAACCTTAAAGAAATGGAAAGGCTTTGATGTCCCCGATCGCCTGTTTTCTTTAAGGAGACAGAAGAAATTTCGTTTACACTTGGTTATCTCGTGTGTCTTCAAAACAGGTCGCTGTGTATCAAATATCTTTCAGAGTTTTTGTTTGAATCCAGATATACATGCTAAAAGGCACAACTTCTTGAAGTTTTTTCCATTTAATATAAGTTGGAAGTTACGTTTTCAGACATCTGAAAACACTTTAATACACTTGTCGATACTTTAAAACGTTTCTAGTCTTTTTAAAAGGTTAAGTGAGAGAGAAAGAAATATTTCCTTTCTAATTATATATTTACAAGAGTGAAGTTCCTATACACCCTGATTACTGGGGCGATGAACAGAAGCGCGGACAACTATCCGGGTTAGTATTAAACTTATCGTCTAATTCTAGCGATGGACATTCATATGGGCAGATGTCGTCAGGCAATAACTTTGAATGACATTTGATACACAGTGGCCTTTATTGAAGACACACGAGATAACCAAGTGTATATAAAACACTTCATATATATTATAGTTAAGAGAATTGAGATAAACACTAAATTATCTATTATATTTTTACATGATAAAATCGTATTTTACATACACAAAGTTTCCTTAAAAAAGAGAGTTTTCTTTTAAAGCATTTGTACTATTGATAAACGTTCCTAAGTATTTTATAAATATAGCGAGAGAGGTCATAACTCTAAACTATTTAAATTTCTGAAGAATATATTAAAATAGCCAATAGTCTTTCTAAATATAAAAAAGATTTCAGAAAGGGAAAAAGTGGGGATTAGAAAGAGAGCGAGAGAGCGAGCGCGAGAACGTTTGAGCTCAAATCGTAATCAACATCGTTTCAATCAGCATCAAACTGCGCTCAGAGCTATCTTATTTAACTAATAACTTTATATCGACTTGTTTTTAAAAGCAACTTTTTTTTTGCACAAGCGGCAATGGTTAGGTCAAGAAAAGATCTACCGAAGAGATGTTTTTCAAGAAAATCCCTTGGGGATCTTAAAGCTACAAAAGCGGGATCCAAAAACGGAGAACATACTTCTTCCAAAAAAGTATTTGGACCGAAAAGAAAAGATATCGGGACCCGGAAGTCTTTGCAAGACAAAATAAGGAAGAAATCTAGCGCAAATAATGAAGGATCTTCACTCAGCGGCATGACCTCAGAATCAAATATGAAACGTTCGGAAAAATGTTCTTTTGCCACCTATAGAAAAACTTCAAACTTCAGCAATGTGAAGAAAAACCGGCGGACGTTGAGAAAATTTGAAAATAGATTCTGGGAAGAAGTACCAAAGAACTACCGTTTGGATTCTTCTCAAATGTGTCCGAATAAAATGCAAATATTTCCCGAAATCTGCTTCGACCAGAAGAGCATTGTCCAGGGATTTGAAGAATTAGGCGCTTCAACAACAGGTGATCAAGAATCAGAAAAACGAGCTCTAGAATTTCAAAAAGAGAGTCAAAGGCTTGTTAAAGAAAGACTGCATAAAAAACTACAGGAATTAGCGTGTTTGGCACAGGAAGACGT
>CP092886.1:177000304-177074015 GCA_030710605.1 Cordylochernes scorpioides | reverse complement strand
CAAGTAGGTTTGTCGCTCCCTCAATCAAGAAACCTATTCCGAAAGGTTTGATATCTTTTAAACAATAAATAATAAATATTTTGTTACAATATTATTGATATTCATAAATGAATATATTTTTAAAATGGAGCAATTCATAAAAAATCTTTAAATAAAAAGGCATATATTGGATCAAAAAATCATTTATTTTACCAATATTTCAGTTGGCTGAATACCAACCTTTATCAAGGTATTATAACATATTTAATGTGTGTCCACAACAAAAACCTGTTTTTGTTTTTGGTTTTTGTTGTTGACACACATTAAATATGTTATAATACCTTGATAAAGGTTGGCGTTCAGCTAACTGAACTATTGGTAAAATAAATGATATTTTGATACAATATATGACTTTATATATATATATATATATATAATTGCGTAATATTCTTTATGCTCGCGCGTAGTATGACTTATAGCATTTTTCTTTTTTTATCTTAGTGATTAAAAATATTTCTGGTAAAACCTTCTCTCAAATGAAACTGTGACTCCCTTATGTAAAAATAACGATAGAGGTTTATAATAAAGAATTTATTCACAGATTTTTTTATGAACATATGTTTACCGAAAATAAATTAGGCTTTTTTTCTATATAACTTTCTGTATAACCGAATCGGTTGATTATAATAATTTTTATATTGAGAATACAATTTTTATATTATTAGTTTTACTGACTGTGCGTAACCCGGAGCATACAGAAATTGTTACGCTTGATAATATAGGTCGAAATAAAAAGAAAATTACGCATTATATAAAATATAAAAGAAAGCGATAGTAACCGAATAAAACTTTTTATTATCTGTTCACAAATTGTAGAACTATATATGATTAAAATAACTAGCGCTGAATAATTCCAGTCTCAATGAAGAGATCATTTTGGAATTAAAAAACTTTGTCGGTATGCGATAAGTTTATTTTGTTAATCCATAAAGTAAGGCAAGCTTTCGAGCAAATGGCTTTTTGACAGACTTACTTTTTACATTATTTCGAATCTATTTCATTTTATGTAAATGTGAAAGTTGACCCGTCAAGGCACTATGGGTTCGGAAGCTTGTCTTGGTTTATGGCTTAATAATAATTTAAAAAAAACTAATCGCATATAAACGAAGTCTTTCTAATTTCAATTCTATTTGAGCTATTCAAGGCTTATTTGATAAAAAGAGATAGTTTGTGCAAAATACGCATGTGCCTCCAGCATGTGACCTAATGCTCCATGCTGTAGTTGCAGAATGCGCATGTGTATCTTCAGCGTCTTGCTGTGTGTTGTAGTTGCGACCACCGAGACCACCGCCGGGCAGCCCGACTGGACGACCCCTCAGTCGAAATTTCTGCTCGCTATTTCACCCATATTTATAGCTCGAGATACGTTTCCTAAGCCTAACCTCACGACTAATATATTTTCTTTGTTGCCTTTAACTACGCTTGGTAGCTATTTACCTAACATGACTACTTTAACTACTCTCCCTACAACAACCTCAACTACCCCGACCCTAACAACCACATACAAAGAGTGCAGACCACCAGCTACTTCAACCGTAATACCGACAACATCTACCACAAAATATAAATCCTCTAGAAACAACCCAAAACGGGTAGTTACCCGCAGGTCGACAACTACACGCATTCCGACAACACGGCGAATGACCACACCTAAGTCTACTAGAAAGCCTAAAACTACGACTACAACAAAGAAGCCGACTCGAAGAACAACACAAAGGACCACTATGCGAACCAGAAGAACTACTCCAAAAAGAACAACAACCATTAAATCGAGGCGACAGTTGAGCACAAAGAGTTATAGGAGAAATATGACAACTACCCAAATGCCGCGAGTAAACACAACTAAGAGGAAATACACGAAGCACAAAATCCCAGGCCTTACAACTACCTTACAACCAACAGCATTTCTAACTACTGAAACGTTTTCAGACGAAACAAGAAATTCGGCTTTCTTTTTTCAGGGAAGCTTTTACATTTGCTTCTATCTTTATAGCATTTTATTAACATATTGGTATTATATTGGGATGTTTTAGACACTTCTCTTTACGACTGCCATCCTTATATATGAGTATTTATTTATATATTTCTGCTTATATATATATTCTATACTATCTTTTTACATATAACATATTTGGATAAATATTTGATATGTTTTTATTTTTTTGTTATACATATATATACTCGTCTTATAATCAAATATAACTTTACAGACACTTTTGAGATTGACGTTTACACCATATTTCATAAATACATTGCTGGTTTAAATGTATTATATATGTATTTATAAATTCTATGTGTGTCGTGTGCCTCTAGCATGTGCTTCTATCTAAATGATTTGGATGTTCTTTAGGTCGCGCTCATTTAAATCGCGATCAATCAGCATTCAACCAGAAGACAAGTACATCGCTTGGTTTGAATATTGTTCTTTTATTTTGCTGGCCAACATGTAGCTTGTGTGAAAGATTGAATGAATGTGCACGACTCTATTCTATTTGTATTATGTCTGTACTATTATTGATGTGATACTAATAAAGTTCTTTTTTTTTATTTTAGAAGGTTCATCTACGACTCGGAAACCCAAGGTTGATTCCTCAACTACATCTACAACGAAAAAAACCACCACTACGACGACTACTACAAAGAAGCCAAGAACAAAACGAACCACAACCACTACAACCACCACCACAACCACTAGAAAACCTAGAACAAAGAAAACAACCACGACCACAACCACTACTACAACCACTCGAAGACCAAAAACAACCCGAACTACTAAATCCACAACTACAACCACTATAAAACCAAAAACCCGAAAAACTACCACCACCACTACCACAACCACAACTACAACAACTACCACTACTACAACTAGAAAACCTAAAACTAAACGCACTACAACAACCACGACTACTTCCACAACCACTACTACACCGAAACCAACAACAAAAAAATCTACCACATCAACATCAACTACAACAACCACAACTACAGAACAACCAACCACTAAAGAAACAACTACTACTCCAATGACAACGACTGCCCTAATAGTTTTAACTACAACTGAGGGTAAGTGGCTTTTCCAAATATATATATTTACACCACCCTTTATTATAACAAACTTATCGTTTTTTGTACAGGAGCGCCCATTTTCAAGACGGGAGCTTTTTGACGACTTTTGACGGATTTTTGAAAATACTTTTAAAAATTGAGAAAATATTTTTAAAATTTCACATTTTTGCCCAGCTTTTGTGAGACTTTATAATTTTGCATTGGATTTTAACTCTTTTTGCTCGCTCTATACTATTTGCATACTTTTGAATTTTAAGCTTTTTTCTCTTTTTATTTGCTTTTTCCCTTTTGCATTTTTGATTTATTTTCGAATTTTTCCCTATCGCGAGTGTTGAGTGAGTGTGTGCGTGTGTTTGTGGCCATTCTCCAGCCACCAGGGCACTTGACGTCGAGTGTCGTAATTGTTGTATCCAGGAACCACAACCGAAGCTCCAACCACGACTCCAGTGCCAACGACAACCGAAACTCCAACAACCACTGAATTGCCAACCACAACGACCGAGTTGCCAACTACCACTACCGAAATACCCACAACCACTACGACAGAAATACCTACAACCACCACAATGTGTACTGCCTTTTTCATCATTTTTTATTAAGAAAATTCGATATACTTTACATTTATACTTTCAATGTAACTCGTTATTTAATATACTTAATTCCGAAATTTAAAAGCGAAAATATAAACTACGTTCAGATCTTCTGGATAGCTTCAAAAATACTTCAAGTCCAGGACTCCAAGAAAGTCGCAAATATAAAAGAGGTGTCCTGTGGAGAAACGTGGTTGGAATGAGGAGGATGGTTTAGAAGAATGCTCCCCTTCCCCTGCATGCACGCATCCCACTTTAAGGGATTTTATTTTGTTATGAGTTAATTCCATTTTTTATGTTGCTTTTTTCATTTTTAATTATTTTAATTCGCTTTTAAATTTTGGAAACAAGTATATTATGTTTTTATTATATAATTTCTGGATAGATATATATATATATATATAGATAAAAATGCTCTGAATATATACTGGCGTGTAAAAGTCAAGGAACAAAGACTAAAATGTTTTTTTAGTAATATATATATAATTTATATATATATTATAATATATTTTAAATTTATATATTTATATATATATTTTTAATTCATTCTTCCCCCTTTATATTTTTCCTTTTTAATTGTTAACTTAGCTATGTAATATATCAAAGATATTTATTATAAAAATCATATATTATATATATTTACATACCGAAGGCTTATTAAATGGAAATTCGCATATTTATTACATATTCTGATAACTAGTAATATCTAAACAAAGAAATAACACCTCTTATGTTTCAAGACCCTGTGTTTCTACAATCCTGCTCAATGAAGTTACACTAAAAAGACTACTAGCTACCTGAAAATTGACTTTATAGTATTTTTAAAATGCTTTATCAATGATTTATAATTGAAACTTTACATTATTTGTAATGTTCCTTTACTTTTGCATATCAGTGCATATGTGCGCGAAACAATAAATAATTTAATTATTGATATACAATTTTATTCCTTTCGATGGCATTCGTAAATATATGAAAATAACCTATATTGTATGAAGGACAGTAATTTTGGTGTGTTTTTAAGCGTTTTTAAATTATATTATAAAATCCTGTATATCTATTGATTTCATTATATATTCACACTATGCATACTATTTTTGAATAATACTTAATTATATTTTTTTTATAAAGCATAATCATTACTCATAATCTTTTAAAATTACAATCATCATAGAAAAATAAATCTTTAAAAATATTTTCAATTTTCTCTCTCTCCCTCCCCCTTTGACTATTTTTTGAAGTTGAAAATTGAAAATGGAACGGAGGGTATGTATAAAGAGAACTCAATTCGAACATATTAAATGAAATTTAAACACATAAAAATATGTAATCCAAATGAAAATACTGTGGTATTCCTGTAAAGTTGATTAATATAAACTTTTGTTTACAAAAATGGAAAAGTCACAATGATGACGCCATCTCAGAATGGACCCACTTGAAAAAAGTAATGCTGATATTATCAGTTCAGACAAAACTGCATTATGCGTTGAGAGAAATGACTCCTGAACAACTAGATAAATGGAGTCTAGTCATCAGCAAACTGAAAATACTTTTCCTCTTCTTCTCCTCCTTCTTCGAGGAAGATGTGAGCCTTCAAATATTCTTAAAGAAATGAGTAAAAGATGCTAGAGAGTGGATCTTTAGAAAATCAATAATTGCGTGCCTGTGAACATTCAAGAAATTATTTCCCCGAGAGAGTTACAACGAAAATTAAAAGCAGCCAATGAAAGAACACGCTGAGAGTTGAGAGAGTCATTGTGATTGATATCTCAGCTGAAGGTTATCAACTACAAGATTGATGACGTTGATTCAGCTTTGGAATTGAACATTACTTTCACCCGTGTTTAGTAAAAATTGTCGAAATACGTAATATGATTGGAAAAAATATCAGCGCAGAAAAAAATAAATTTAAATAGACATACAGATATGACTCTTTAAATATATATATATGTTCTTGTTTACCCCTATTGTTAACGTAACGTCTTGGTTTTTATTTTGCAGAGGATAGCAAGATTCATTTTTGCAGAATATTCGCTTTTCATCCTTAGGATCACAAAATATTCAAGATGAAATAGGATATTGAATTACAATATTTTGGAAACGTCGTTTTGTGCGAATTGCGTCCAACTTGGATTTTTACGATTGCTGTATGTGTAATGATGATTTTATGTAACATAAAATATTCCAAGATGCTCAGCGCCAAGAATCATTTGAAACAAACAAGTGATGTTATCGTAAGAATTGAGAACATAATTGGCAATAAGTTTGTTGATAGAACTATACCACCAAAGAGAACTAACCACGGCACCAAAGAAGTTGGAGGAGCAGAGGACGTAGTTTTCTATCCGAAAAACATTGCTCATCTCGAGAGAACATTCAAGTCTTCTCTCTATTGAACCTCATTTTTCTCAAAATTCTCTTTTTGATAGTCCTTCAAGGGATAATAAGTCACACTCTGGACTGTCCCTGAATAACAATTGCACTGTTCCAAGTTGAACACCAATGTTCTAAAGACTTGGAGAGAAAAAATCTGAAGTTATTTATTTTCAGAACCTCTTCGATATTCCTTCTGTCTTATCTCACAAGTATAACAGCTCTAAAATAACATCTTTTGAAACCTCACAGAAAATAATATTCTTGTACTCTTGTGTAAAAGATTGATCATGTGAAATTCTGCATAACTATTATTGTTTTTTTCCATAAATGTGATATAAATTTTATGTTAATGTGATTAGTATTCCTTGTTATTGAAATGTTTTCAACTATCATTGTGTGGCTTTATTATAATTTTGATATAGAGCTTTTGTTTTGGTAAGTTGATTGTGGGTGACTTAGTATATAAACAATCCTTAGGTGCAAATAATGAATATATGTGGATTGATTTATATTTTTATAAAAATCTTTCATTCTCATTAATTTTAAATTTATATTCAAAATTTTCTTGCATTCTTCTGTTATCCTTATTTATAATATCGGGAGCGAGAAGATTATATAAAATATAATATAGCATAATATAAACCATATTTTACGTATCGTAAAAACAAATTAGGTAGGCCATGTTAAACGTGGCATGTAGTAAGCTTACAGTTAGTGCATCACACGTCTACGTATTTAGAAAGCTGTTCGAATTTACACTTACAAATTACCATAATATTGTTTAGTTTACTTGCACTCACTGGTGGGATTGAGTTGAGCAATTTGGAGATGATTGAAGAGTTTTTTTAAAAAAAGAAAACGTGCCTCAATGTGAGATTCGGTCCCAGGTTAGGTTAACAAAAGTCGACAGCGTGGGCATCCATGCTGGCCACATTCCCCAAATCAGTTTAGATTTTCAAATATAAGTCGCGGTGGGATTTAGAAATTTATATTATTATATGAAAAAAAATAGAAAAAAAAAATAATAAAGAGGTTAGGTGTGATATTAAAAATAAAAAAGGAGTATCCTGACCAGGAGCAATTTTTATTTTCAATATGATTATATATACGTAAATAAAAACAATTATGGAAATTGTTATCTATAAGCTTGAGCTTAGCCTTAGAGAATTCGCATCGATAATTTATGAAGATATATAAAGAAGAAATATTTGTGTGGTCGTTTGTTTTGCATATATAAATTTCCACAATATTTAGCATATCCAGTAGAAACTTTGAAACCATATTGAATTAGGTCTGGAAGGAATTACTATCATAGTTTAATTCCGGAAAATACAAATTCGTCCGATTACTGGCTAACCTGAATATTCTGCTTTTTCTACCCGGACGAGACTTTGATACGATATTGTCGATTTGTCTGATATCGGCATAATTAGCATCATTAGCGTTTATTCCGTAAACGTTTCCACAATATTTAAACTGTCCGACGAAGCTTTGAAAGGATATAGATAGGTCTGAGAAGAGTCATAGTCAAAGTTTTGACCGTGGACTATGCGTTCAATAAGAGGCTAATGTCCGTATTCAGTTTGGTTCGCATACCTGAGCGAGGCAGTTCATTTGTCTAGTGTACAATAATAGCATATCTCTCACCTCTGAATTTTTAGAGAGTTCTAGAACGTTGCTAAATGTTTATATATATTTTTAAAATGATACCCTGGCCATTAAGCTGATTGTATTGATTTACATTGTAATTCGAATCTCATAAAGTGTGGTTGCGCGTTTTATAATCACTTATTTTATCACAAAGCACGAAGAATATCCCACATGAGAGAACAGATAGGTAAAATGTGCACACAAAACATTTTTGTGCCTCGAATATTTTTCTTCACTTTATTAAAGGGTCTTTTTGAATTGTGTGAAAATTGTAGCTGTTGCCCTTGTGATGCTTATCATGGGGAACTAAAGTATATAATAATATATTTTATAAACCTTTTAAATGTTGAATGGTTGTGGTATACTTTGTAGGCTCGAGGTGATTACGCTCCCTAAATAATAACGAAAGGGTGGATGCATCCCAGCGTACCTGTATGTCAAGACCACGGACCACTACTTCCCGGACCTCTTCGAGGCGGGCGAGAACGTGGACCCGTCCAATCCCGGGGTGAAGGTGAACGGTCCCATGGGTTTCGGCCACGGCGTCTATCTGGGCGCCAACTCCTGCCTGAAACTCAGCGATTTCTTCAAGAATCCCGAAGAAGAGAAATGCTGGATGAATCCTGCTAATTGCCCAAATGGATTCACTCTGAGTTTCTGGGCTAAAATCATCTTCCAAAGCACTGGTCAGGAGAGACATTATTTCTTGAGCACAGGTCAGTGCCCTTCAACATTATGTGCGCTCTCTCTCTCACTACCAAATATTATAATTTTACATAGAAAATATAAACGATTTTTATCTACAGACATTTTTAACCATCACCAGGTTCTATTATTGTATGCTGTTTATAGAAAATAGACCATGTTTATAAGTTTCAGTAGTGATAAAAATGGTTTTATAAAAACATTGAATTACTTCTCAACATCCTTGAGAAGCGAAACATTTATTAAAATAGAGAGCAGCTTGTTTCTCTCTATCTCATCTAAAATAAATCAATTCTCTAAAAACTCGACAACTAGAGATATAAAATTCAAAATTTGAAATTGTTTTTTAATTTTCTATCTTAAAATTTGTCAAAATTCTTTTATGAGGTAATTTACAATTTCTCAAAAGAGTATCAACCCCATTATGCAGTTTAGAGGAAAGATCGGTTTTGGAAGGATGATCTAAAATAAACAAAGTCCACACCTCGACTGAGCATATGTGCGCGCAGTTTACACATCCTAGAAAGTTTTTACTTGGAAGCAAAACGGTGTATCACAGGTTGCAGTTGTATTTCGCTCTCTCCAAAAGTTTCTCCAGGTATTTCTACTTGAAAAATTATTCAAAACCTTTTATTTAAATTCACACCTCGAATACATCACACCTCATATTACCACAAATTTAAATTTTCTAATTACACATTTTTCTCTCTCGAATTAAAGGTATTGTCATGTGCGTGTGTTTGGCCAAATAGTTGTGCGTTCTCAGATATGCTCTGATTTCTATATTGCATTCAGAATCATACATCTCCATGCATAAGCTATGGACCTTTCTTTCATCAAAAAGAAAAAGTTAATAAATGATATATTGCTTTGAAAGTAAATTTTAAAAATATTGTTTTCTCTCTTTCTCAAATGAGAGAGTATATTTGTTTTTCACACACACGTTAAATGTTTTAAACAATTCAGCATTCACCTAAAATGAAAGAGTTAGATGTTTTTAAATAGGAGACAATATTAAGACTATTTAATGGTACGCATTTTCTTAAAGACCCTTCAATATTCTTAATCGCGATAATGACAGTTGGAACTTGTTTATCTTGAAAATAAAAAAAATCAATTTAGTTTCAATTTTTAATTACTTGAGTATAGTGTCAGGACTTTATGTTTAAATAGAATGAGGCAAATATCCTGTGCTACAGGTGCGCCCATCGGGTTTATAAAACAATTAAGCAATTTACTCAATAATAACGGATCCTCGTGGCTTACTTATTGTAATGATCCTGATTCACTAAGGAATGCTATCCCAGGAATATTAAGAACTGCGATAGAGCAAACAATACAAAATGACTTAACAAGAATACCCCAATCAAAGTTATATTTCCACTATAGAGATATATATACAACGTTTACCACCGAAGAATATTTCTTAAGTGAACTCCCTTTTCCTGTCATCAGATTAATCGCACAATTTAGAACTCTTTCAATTTTTTTCAGAGAACACCATCTGATTTTAATGAAGCGTGAAGACCTGAAATGCACTTTCTGTGGATCAGGAATAACAAAGGAGATGTTGCACTACTTATTTGACTGTGTTGCTCTGTCTGTGGAAAGACGAAAACTAAATGATAAAACGGGGCAACTTTGTCCTTCATTTCCGGCACTAATTAATGAAATATCAAAGAATAGGTATATAGCGATGGCGATATTTGGATTCCACAAGACTATATCCCGGAAAAAGGCCACACAGTGTTCTCCCCATCCCTTGTGAACTGGCGAATCCTGTATAGGGCGAGAGGCCCTAAATAAAGGCTTTGTTTTTGTTGTTGTGTCAGGACTTACTTGAACCGGTGTCTTACACGACTGTCGGCAGGAGGGGACGAGCAAGGCACCCCCGGGGTGGGGCTCTACATCAAGGGCATCCACCTGTACGTGCTGGTGTCCACAGGGGAGTACGTCTGGACACTGCAGATGACCGGCCAGGTCCACAACAACACCTGGGTCAACCTGGCCCTGTCGTGGTCGGACGACGCCGGTCTCCAGGTCACACTGCCTGATTCCTCTGCTTTCATTATACAATTAAAACTTACAACAACAACAAAGGAAATTATTGGGTCGGGAATAATTATTGCGGCCTTTTCTTACAACTTTTTCGTCAAAAGTGGGCGTTTTGTTTAATATTTTTAGGTAAATAATACTTTTATATCTCGGATAATGAAAATAAGCACCAGAAAGCCTACCCATATTAGGCATTTTATGATTTTCCACTTCGAAAAAGATTTCGATTCAGCAAAATCCTTTAACATTCTCAACGAAATTTTCTGGGAAGGACGAATTATAAAAATTCAAGTTGAAAGATGTTTGAAGAAGTTTAAATCAGACCATATAAACCTCGAAAATTAGGAGAGTATATGTCGACAAATATATTTAGACGACCAGGCACTTTGGCAACCTTGAAAGCAGACGAATGAAGAACGTTGATCAAAGTCTTCGATGCGGGCCATTCAATAATCGTTTGCCTTCTTAAAAAACTCGGAAATACTGAACTCTGTTGAAAAAAAGCGGCAAAAATTATGCACCGGCAACCCCCCTCACCAAAGAAATTGTGAAAGTTTTGATCGACTAAAAATATTAAAATCTCGGCAGTACTTCCCTCTCTCTATCAAATTCCAAATTTTTGAAAACTTTCAAATCTCAAATTTACTCTTTGTGTTTTAGATATCAATCTTTAAAAATGTCTTTTTGAAAGCTATAAAATATATTGATTCATTTTTCCCAAATGAATTAATCTAATGAGAATTCTAAATTATATTGAAGTAAAAATTCCCATTTTATATATATATATATAAAATGGAAACTTAAAAACAAAATACATTTTATGATATATATTTTACAATGCACTAGCGCGCCATCTGTTATCAAATTGCAAAACTATTCTAGACGCGTAATATTCTTTTTAAAATAAAACAATTTCTACTGCCCTTACTGCAATGGAAAAATTAAAGGGAGGGCCTGGCTCATCAGTGGTGAACCCTCCCAGCGGTTTCGCCAGTTTAATCTACCATACAGCTGTTATATTGAATTTTTGGAACTTCCTTTTATAGTGATACTGATGCTTGACTCTTCGAATGGGTATTTTAGATTAACTATGGATAAAAGCTTTTAGGACAGCAGAATTACATATAATTATAAATATATGATATGCTTCGAGCAATCGCTCTTCCGCATAAATATATATATTTATACAATCATGTACAAAACTTAAGAAAGTTGTACCTTTTAGCATTATATCGGAATTCAGACAATAACTCTGAAATATATTTGATACACAGTGATCTTTATTGAAGACACACGAGATAACCAAGTGTGAACAAAATTGCCTATGTCTCCTTCAAAAAAAAAAAAAAAAAAGACGACCGGCAACATCAAAGACTTTCCACTTCCTTAAGTTAGCTCCATGAGTGTAATATCTCTCAAGTTCAAGCGTAATTACACAGAAAAAATAATTAATTAATATTACAATGAATAAAAATAGAATTTCTATATATAATATATAAGAAAAATTGATGTACACACATTATAGCTAAATGACAATTTGCTTTTAGTTTAATGATGTGGAGAACATTTTCACAAATAATATTCTGAGAACCTTTTTCTCTCTGGGTGCAGTTTTTCGTGAACGGCAAGCGTGTGGCGGTGGTGCTGTACCCCGACGCGGTGGGCAAGCCGGCGCGGCCGCCTCTGCAGCCGTTCGAGCTGACCCTGGGGTGCCGTCGCCTGGCGCTCGGGAGCTACGATGATTTCTCCGACGGCAAGTTCGACGAGCTGGGCGTGTGGTGGCGCGCGCTAGGGGACGAAGACAAAGACGTATTCCTCGGAGGATATGGTGAGGATACTTCGATATAACAACATCACTTGGCACCGTTCATATTGTTGTTATAACCACGGTTTAAACAACTGGAACTTAAAATTTAGGACATTTAGATGTTATAAAAGAGGCGGTTAAAATGAGAATCTACTGTATTCCTATCTTTATATATGAACCTCTCGCATCTATGCGTCCATATATACACTCATGGAGCTAACTTAAGAAAGTGGAAAGTCTTTGAACCCGCCGGATGTCTGTTTTTTTTTTTTTTTTAATGAGACAAAGGCAATTTTGTTCACACTTGGTTATCTTGTGTGTCTTCAATAAAGGCCACTGTGCATCAAATACCTTTCAGAGTTATTGTGTATGAATATCGATTTGCATGCTAAAAGGTACAAATTCCTTAAGCTTTTTCCCTGAGTGTATATTTACACTTGCATATATGCATCTGTATATATCTACTGTACCAAAGCGTCTATATATAAAAACATTTACATCTACACATTGCTAATGTACCAATACATATAGAAATGCGGAACGACACAATTGATATCCTCGGTATACATTTTGAGAATTCCAAAACGCCCTTAAAAATGCAAACTGAAAATCTACGTTCCTACCTCCGCCATTCAGCCGTAATTGCAAAACAAAACATTTTAACGCTCCCCCTCCACCTCAAGACGCGATTTTTAAATGCGAACTTTATACCAAAATTTACCTACATGATAAACGCCATTTTACCAAGCGATTCTACATTAAACGAACTACAAAAGGACTTAGATGACGCGCTCTATAATGAAACCACCTGGACGACCTCGTCAATAAATTGCCTACCCGCCGAGAGGGGTGGCCTCGGCCTGCTGCACTTGGCTTCTCAGCGCGACCTCTTTATTCTAAAACGTATACAAAAGTCTATTAACGGGGAAAAAAATGAAAACGATTTTCTTTTTATAAACAAAAATTCGACAAACTACTACAATCTGTTCAACTACGATTTACACAGCTTTCTATCGCCACGACGAAAGCAGACTCTATCAAGCTGGAAAAACATCGCGCCAAACTTTCATATCGATTTTAAAAGCCTCTCGAAAAACGACTTTTTACACATCGTGCTTTTAAAATGCCGCCTTTTACACGGCCTTTATATGCAAAATCCTGCCATCTTCAATGTACGAGGCCTGAGACGCCTGAAAGACTTTTTGGATTTAAACGGTGAAATACGGGATATCAACGATTTATTCTCCCACGCCACGCGAAACATTCGGAACGATTTTCAAAGAATCACTACGTTCTACAATGAAACGAAAATTATGAATTTTAAACCAAACAACCATCCTTCCTGCGTTCACCTTCCCATTACGTACAAATCACGCCTCTTCTCACGGTTCAGAAGCAGCGCGCTACGCCAAATAATCATATCGTCCTATTTTAATTTGAAGTACGCTGAAGAAAAAACGGCCAAATGGACATTCGACACTGCGCCTTGCTGGCACAGAAGAATTAACATATACGACGACATCGCATGGCGTTTGAAGCTGAGAGCTCTACCTTACCCTACAAGAAATGGAAAAGCTTCCTGCACCGCCTGCGGCGGACCCCCAGATATCCAGCATCGCTATACAGAATGCGCTTTGACGAAACCATTTATCGACAACGCTATTAAAGAATGCCGAAACATCGACCCTCTATACAGGTTCAATCCTTCTAAATTTATCCTCGAAGGGGAAAAGATCGAATTACGTCGCATTTTAAACAGAACAAAATACGATATTTATAAATTTTTCATCAATGTAGATTTTAATTGTACCCCCTCCCCCACTAACTCTTAAAATTGTAACGTCGTTCTTTATGACTTAATAAAAATCGATTTTGTCTTGTTTAAAGTAAAAAAAAAAAAAAAAAAATACATTTCGATATATACCTCCTGAACGTATTTTATCCAAACCTAGTTTAGAATATTTTCATCACAATTTTAATCGTCTGCAAATTATGCGTTTTTCAAAATATTAATCAAGAAGGTACAATAATACTATCTTAATATATACATTTTAAAAATTATACTTTTTTTTTTTTTTCATATAAAAAATCTCAAAATTCTCAAAATGATATTGGTGCGTGTATGAATTTTACATTAAATATTTAACAATTTTGTAAATCTAGACAAATATTGAAACTGTGTGTTTCTTAGATTGTAATCCTGAGACTCATCCTCTGGCCTGCGACACGGAGGTGGATGCACTTTCCGAGAACTTGGTGAGTGGACGCTAGCACTCGCACTTAGTACCATTTTCATTCTATCTTCATTACTGCCTCTAGGGAATAGAAGTTATTACAGATTAGATATTATCAATATCATCATGATATTTTGGCAGTAAGTTATTTAACACACAACAAACGCACTATATGTATAAATGTTAAGAGAATTTAAGAAAATAAATTGAATATACAACACTCATTGCGGACATATTCAATTTCAATTTTCTCATTTTCCCTTTCCACACCCAAGGTATGGCCTATAGAGCATGAGCAAAGTCACCTAACAAAAATTAATACATTGTGGAAGCACGACCAACAAATTCTAGTAAAAGCGCAATGGTGATTTTGTACTGTGTGGCTGCGCAGGCGGATCTTGATCTCAGCAACCCCGATGTCCTCAAAAACTCCGCGAATCATCTGAAAGGACTTTTTGAAGGTTCTTCTGGTAGTTCTGGTAAATTCTTCTAGAGATTACGTATTAAAAAAAAAAGAGAAGAATTATGGAAGCCAAATAATAACTTTTGAAATCAGTTCGAATTATGCGTTTACAATGTGCCAGATTCCATTTGATTGTTTGATTTTACTATTTGTGTTGGCCTTGTGCAGGAGTCGTTGGCCAATAGAATTGTATTTTTTATGAAAAAGTGCCCAATGAGGTATTCGATCCAGGGTCATAGCTGTCGAAAATCGACAGTGTATTCAATTACCCCCCACCAACCCTCAGTTCACATTGTGATTAACGTTAATATTTGTGTGTGTGAGATCAGAAGCAATCAATAAGCATTATAAATGAATTAGGAGTGGCTTACTTGGATATTAAATTAAATACGATAAACACACATGGTAATAAGGTTTGGTATTATTACCTTGTGTTTATAATCTGTAATCCAAATTGTGCCTTATCAAAAGGTTATTGTTCTTAAAATTTCAAACCATGTACGCATTTTCCATTCGCATCATTGACGATGTTTAGAAGAAGTTACTGGTGTTCAGCCAATTCCAGCGCTATGAACGGCCATCATGGGAATGCATCCTCCCAGCTGGATGCACTCAGAGAAAAAGTCCAAAAACTTCGAGATCACATCGATATCGTGAAGACCCTGTTCCAGAAGACTTCAGGAATTCGAGAGGCCGTCAACGATAGCAGCTCTTATTTGAGCGGTGTTCTGGTGAGTTAATTATTGTGAACTTTCAAACCCTTAGCTAACTAAACTCTTATGCTAATAGTATCAATTCGAAAATCATTTAGCACTATCTATTTATAAGTTTCTCTTCATCTCACTATTTATTTATAAAATTAAATTTTAACTATTTTTTATTTTTGGTTTAAAAAATGGTAGTTTAGAACTACCATAAATTAAGATTCAGCGCACCCAAATTTCTGCCAATTGTAATATTTGGACCACATAAAATACCAGATTTACGTGAGTACTAATTTTCTCATATTTGAGAAAAAGAGTAATGTTTTGGTTTGAATATTTTCAGATATCAAAATCGACTTTGAAAGTTTTTCCCAATTTGAAAACCAACTTTATTTCGAGCAGCTAAAATAGGTACGGCCCATTCAGAAAGCATGTCCGTCTACTAAATGATCCACACATATGAGTAGAGACGTTATCTTCAAGGGACTTCCTTATATAAGAGAAATCTTCTATACCTTCAATATCTTCTTGGTTCTGGCAAAATAAACCTCAAAAGTTCAGGACAGTAAACGACGATAAGATTTCTATATATATAAAAGATTTGTGAACCGGGTAATTGTTGAAGATGTAAACTACTGTTAGCGCGTATGTTTCATCTCTCTCAAAAATAAAGCAATTTCTTCTGCCTTTACTGCAATAATAAAAATAATGCGAGGGCCTGACTCATCATTGATAAACCCTCTTAGCGGTTCCGCCAATCTGCCATACTGCTATACTATTGTACTGAGCTAATATCCAGATTTTCTCTCTCTTTCCGAGTGTATATAAAATATTAAAGTATATGTAATAAATAATTAAGCACAACATATTGATTTTTAAGACACTGTTATAATATTACGTTGTAATATGTCCTTATGAAAATACGGAATACTTGGGTAAAATAAATCAATAAGTTTTATAAGCCAATATATTTCTTATTTTTAATAAATATTTTATTATTGATAGCTCTCTAAAATGATAATAAATATGTAATATACGATATTCTACCATAAATTCTAGTTAGACCTATAATAATATATATTGAGAAAAGGACATTTTCTGATTGTTCAACTGCACGTTCTGGTGATGCCTTTTGATCATTTTAACGCCATGATTCGGTAGATTCCTCACTTTGCTCTATGTTTTCTTGTAAAGTTTTAATTTTGATTTCAAGAGAAAAACATTATATCGTCTAAGTGGATGACGTGTGGCGCAGAACATCCAGCAAGGGATCGTGGACAGTTTGTTCGGAAAGATGGACCCGGGGGTATGGCGCCAGATGGACGAGGTAAGAGCCGCCCGCCCACGCCAGGGATCGGGTGACATGCGGCTTGTATAGACGGACGACGGGGCGGTGAAGCTGTCGCGAGAGTTCGAGTCGTGGGCCATAAAGAAGGTCGCGCAGACCCCGCCTGACTTCAACGACATAACCATCTTCACCCAGACTGACAATATGGGTAAAGAGAGCGAAATAGATAACGCTTGCATTGTTTATCTGTTTGAAGTTAGGCAAAAGTAATATAGGCGCAACGACCACCTTCGTTGTATAGGGAACATCATCCATACTGCATATAATGTACGCATCTTAGTATTTTCATGTATATATTTATGGCGTCCGGGTTATTCTCCCGCTGATTGACTTTGTTCCTAGCGCCCTCGCCATAAAGCACGCGCCGTTTATTCATTCTCAGCCGCCGTTTGTGAGGCGGGTCACACAGCCGGCATGCAGAAAGGTACAACTTCGGCTTTTTTTGTGTGTGTAAGGCATGCGCGAAAAAATTTAAAACCAAAAATGGCGTGTGCTGTGTTTTAAATTTAAATTCAAGCGAATATTTGATCTAACTTGAAGCAAATGGTGTCGTAAATAATGAGGTACACATTTGTTTATCTCTCTTTGGCAGAAAATTGTATACAATTGTATAATTTATTTATAATATAGACTATTAATACTATGTTATCTTAAGAAGTGTTTTTTTTTTTTTTATGTTTTCAGCTAAAAAAATATATTCTTAAGAGAGAGATGATTTAAAACTTTTCTCCAACTTTACCTTATAGCGATAAGCTGCTGGATTGAGCGTAGTTTTATTTGTTATAATCCTATTTGCAAATATCGGACTATAATGGTAAAACAAAGAGAAAATGTTGGAGAATATATTTTAGAGTAATTTTAATGTACCCCCTCAATGTGAGCGGGCGGGGAGGGACGACGGGCGGGTGTTAGTGACGCAGGCTGACCAGCTGATGGTTCACAACTTCCTCAACACCAAGCGGTACCCGAGTCCGTCCCCGACCCCCGGAACCGACTGGAAGGGTCCCGTAGCTCGCTTCGAGGTGCCCACCGACATCTACGGCGACCGCACGAGGAGTAAGTACCGCACGTGTCTTCCCGCCCCGTGACACCGCCGTGTGTCCCGCAGCCAGCCAAGTCAACCTCTTCTCGGTTCTTTACAAGCACCTTCACAAAACTGCTTCGCTCATTAACTCCGTCACGTAAGTCACTCTTTCACCGACCTTTTTCTTCTCAACTATATATTCTAGGACATTAAATTGGCCATTTCATTTCTCCTTCAGTCTGTAAACTTGAAAAACTTCTGCTTGCTGGTGCTTTAACACAATCTTCAACACTCAAATAAGAAAATTCTGCACTTTGGGCATGCCCTTATTTGAGGAAGGAAGCAACCTAAAATCTATTACGTTTTTAGAGTTAAAGGTTTGTGTATTTTTTTAAACATACGTAAAACTTGGTTATACAATCACATACCCTTATAAACCTTTTTGTTTTTAAGAGAATAATTGATAAGTTTTTACATATTTAAATTACATTTAGTACCAGGTCATTAACACCATGCTATCCAGAACGTTACAACTACGTGTATTGCAAGTTCCTTAAACAGCCTATATACGGATAACTCTCCGTCTCTCACTCACTTTCTTCTCTTTATTATTTGTAAATTTAACGTACATAAAATGACAGATTACTTTTAGAGTATTTTGGCTCTTTGTGGCTAGTTGGAAATACACCAATGAATGATTTTGGGTACCTAACCTAGTATTGGTTGCACGCCTGCAGTCTCAGCTGCACCTCTGCCATCTAGTTTTTCAGTCAGTAGGAACTGGTACACGCTCGTGCATCAAGCGTGCATTAAGGTCTAACTCCATGGGGTCGACCACTCAGCCCACAGGCGTCTACAGGAGTTGATGTCAGCCGGGATGCTGTCCGAGTCCTTCTGCTTTGACCTGGGTAAACCCGTCCTACGCTCCAATAGGACTTCCCTCGTGGTGCCCTTACTCAGTCCTCCTTGAATTTGCCGACGAATCAGGGACCTCTGAGGCACGAAGTTAACGGAAGAGGCGAGGGATGATACTACTGTGTAAACCCCTTGAATTTTCACAACCATCCAATAAAAATGCGAGTGATCCTAGTCCTTTTTACAAAAGGGAAGCCTAATCAAATTCGAAGACAATGGGAGGCTTTACTGTTTCATTTTTTAACTTTGATTCGTAGTGCAGGCCCCTAATGATTTAAGTCGTATTTGCTGCGCAGCAGGCCTGAGGTTGGAGACTGCTTTTAAGTCGACTTGTTCAAGAAATGTGACGAATAACTGTAGTTATTTAGTCTGAGAATAGACTTTGAAGTCTTCAACCTCATTTCTGCTGTGCTGCATGGACGACTTAAACCACTCGGCCAGCACTACGAATCAAATATGAAAGATGATACAGTAAAATTTACCATTAGCGACCAATTTGATGAATGGCCAATTTCGTAAAAGATAAAAAATTACTTGACCAAATCTAATCCAATCTCCAACGTTTGTAATACTGGGAGCATCCGTGTTTTTATTGGATGGTCGTTCATGAGTGGAATAGGTATATTTCCATGGAAGGTCCTCAATATAAGTAAGTAAGGCTGACTACATCGAGGTTCGCGGCAGTGGCAAGAATACCGATGGCGTGCACCTGGCCAGCTCGGTGCTCAGCATCACGGTCGACCCCGACTACAGCAAGCAGGCGCTGGCCAATGATCCTGTGCTCATCTACTTCCCGCACGACAAGACGGTAGGTGACCCAAGATTCGACTGTAATTCCACACATCACCTGTGTTATGTAATTTTATCCAAACTCCATTATCAGTATTTCGATAAATAATGCAGGAGAACCTCCCTAGAGCTACCCATCTAACGGTCAATCTCCTCTAGGAGCGACTACTTTTGCAAAATAAAAGCTCTCTCAAGCTTGTTTTGATTTCTTCCAATGAACGATCACCATGAAAAGAAGCCAGGAGTCTCCACGTTTTGGGGTACGGTCTCTCATGGCAGGACCTACTGAATCCTTATTTTATCCTTCCGTTTAACATTATCAGCATCGCTTTAGAAAGCTCGAATTATTGAACTAAACAATAAATTCAATATACGACATAATCTATAGGTTCACCCCCAAAGAGATAAAATAATTTCAAAAAACTCTATTACTCTAAATGATTTGACTTTAACATCACAGCTAAACCATTTGCTTGAGTCAGAACCTGATCAAAAAGTAAATATAATATAGCAATTCGGTGTACACATAATGTATCAATAATATCAAAATCACTAGTCTATAGAAACGCTGAATCTATCTTTGTATTGTGCTTTTACCCATGGCTTCATTTCCATACACAGACTTCAGCTTTGAGTAAAATATAGTGGCTGAAATGTCCTGGACTCGAGCAGGAAATCCATCACCGAATGTTGTTGGATTCTTGTTTTTACTTCAGGCTGTATATATCTGAAAATATATAAAAGATATCTTAATTCTTTTTGCAGACCTGAAAAGAGAAATGTTTATTTAATCATAAAATTTATATTATGAAGATAAATTATTTAAATATTTTCTATAGGTTATAAATTGTGTGCATTACTTATTGACCATAGACAGCCCCCTTGTATAGTTTTCAGTCGACTTAAAAACAAATCTGTGACATATAAAAATCTTGGATAGGTAAATATAAAAAATGTAATAATTGTAAAGTTAATTTCAATTTAGTTTTCAATTTTAATTTTAAAAATTATATTCCATACATATTTTTAAAACATATATTTGATTTAACAAAAATTTGCGTAAGTTTATGTACCAAAAGTGGCACCTTTCCTTTGAATATGCATTAGAACAATGCATTCTGCTCAGAGGTAAGTTTTTTTTTTTGCTAGACCTCTTTCGATATCTAAGCATTACATATATGTATATTGTAAACTAACAAAACCTACTTTGTGTGTTACCTAAGGTTATTCCCAAAGCCCCAGTCAATGATGATGAAATTGTGACCGTAAGTAAATATATACATTCTAAATTAGCATTTTTGATAACATTTTACAATATACAAAATTGTAATGTAAAATCAGTCAACTCTCTATGTGTATATCTATCCATGCAAAATGAAATCGAAACCATTAAAGAAGTCAAGGCTATGTGGTGTTATATAACTTGCCTGTGTAGTTGAACATGACACTTGACCCTATAAGCGTCACCGCCGGAAGTGCGGCGTGACGTAATCGGCCGTTACCATTCGTCTGCCTAAGCATTTATACTGCACTCTGTTCAATTTGTTTCCTTATAATTCCAAGATAAATCCTTCAAAATAAATATAATATAGTTTTATTGCACTAAAAAGAATTGTCCTTGAAAATTTATTAATTACAATGCTTGTATTGGCTATATAGTGTATTTAGTTATTGCTTGCCACACACTTACAAGATTAAAAAAAAAAAAAAAACATAATAAAAATTCAAATATCAGGTATAATGGTACACAATACAAAAAAGTTCACTCAGATTATGATTCAACATTCATAATGCAATCCCTTTCTACACCCAGTACAAAACCTTTTTTTCCAGCATCTTTTCCTCCCTTGAATGCTACACTCAGCAGTTTGTCGTTCCTTTTTCTTATTAAACCCTTTCAACTGAATCTTATTGATAGTGGTCAATTGTAAGATATATCCCTTGGTATTGTTCTCCCGAAAGCTATTTACCATACACGCCTGGTATTTCTATCTGGCGATCTTGGGAAATTCAATTTAATTTTGGCAAGATAAGATGCAAAGCGCTCCCTTCATTATGTTCATGAGCAAATTTCTATGATGCTAATGGCCCTTTTTCTCGTCCATATAGAAGTATATCATAATATCACTCAGGTTAACACATGCCATGTAAGTATCATAGGCGGTTTTGACCTGAATATAAAAGTATAAATGATGTAGAAGTGTCTTGAACTACCAGAGGTTTTGTCGCTGAGACTGCATGACAATGCACTTCAGCCAAGAATAGATAGGAACGATATGTTAAATCGAAAAGAGGGTATTTGTTTTATCTTTTCACCAGTTTAATCTCCAGTCCGCTGCTATGGCATTTGCTCACAAAAGACGGGATCTATGAGCGCTAGACTGAAGATGTGGTTTCGATGCTGGCGATTGAATCCCTGTTGGAATCCGCCTTGTTGGCTGAATGTTTGCAGTTTGAATTCATATTGCTAACTAAATATTTGAAGAGTGAATACAATCCTAATCAACAATGTTGGCTGAATGTTTGATTGATGAATAAAATCCGAATTCACACTGTTGACTAAATGTTTCATGGAGGAATACAATCAGAATTCATACTGTTGACTAAATATTTTGATGTAAGAATGCAGCTTGAATTCCCATTGTTAACATAATGTTTGATCGATGAGCACAATCCAAAACCACACTGAATGTTTGATGGATCAATATAATTCAAATCCACACTGTTAACCGAATATTTGATATGTTATTATAGTCCGAATTCACTCTATTGGCTGAATGTTTGATGTGTAAATATAGTCCGTGAAGTGAAGCTAATAAGAGACTTTGAGAGCGCGAAGGCAAGAAATTCAAAAGTTTTTAGTAAAAGTAGAGACCGTGAAAAAAATTAAGATCTGGCTACACGGTATACTAAGCCAACTGAACTAAAGCGAGTAACGACTCCTGGCTGCAGGGTGACCAAACTCTCTGGTGACTAACGCGCGCTAACTGTTCCAGAGGAGATAAGTGACGTCCCTTTTATGACTTCCGGAGATTTTTACTCGGAAATAGAATGTTTACAGAGGTTATTGCTCTGAGCATGGAGTATATTCGTTTATAATAAGTAACTCGCTAAATTGAATGAGACCTAACCCGAGGGAGCTTGTAGAAATGTGCATTGTATATCGACCTTATTCTGTCCTTTAAGCTTTTTGAAATAATCATTAATTGAGGAAAAATATCGGATCGTACAAACGAAATTTTCTGATGGCTTGCACCATCTATCAAAATAAATATCAACTAAATAATTATGGAATAAAAAGAAATCAACCATTAGTTGATATATTTATTCCGATATGTGGTGCAAGCCATCAGCAACTTTCAGTTTCATGATCAGGAAATGCTTTCTTCTTATTTAACCACACGATCCCGCACATTTTATCTTTTGTTTTATTTTCTTCATATAATCTTTAATAAGTTTATTCCGTGATTATAATAGGGTGGTGGAGTGGAAGTATAGAAATTTGAGGAAAATTCCAATAATATCACATATAGATTTTCAATTTAAAAGTTAAAAAATAACTTTGTGAGTTTCGTGTTTCGCGAGCTATTTACATACACTCGTAGACAAACCTTAAGGAAATGGAAAGGCTTTGATGTCGCCGATCGTCTGTTTTCTTTAAGGAGACAGAAGAAATTTTGTTTACACTTGGTTATCTCGTGTGTCTTCATTTAAGGTTACTGTGTATCAAATATCTTTCAGAGTTATTGCTTGAATCCAGATATACATGCTAAAAGGCACACCTTCCTGAAGTTTTTTCCATTTAATATATGTTAGAAGTTACGTTTTCAGACATCTGAAAACACTTTAATACACTTGTCGATACTTTAAAACGTTTCTAGTCTTTTTAAAAGGTTAAGTGAGAGAGAAAGAAATATCAACTTATTGTATAATTCTAGCGATGGACATTCATATGGGCAGATGTCGTCAGGCAATAACTTTGAATGACATTTGATACACAGTGGCCTTTATTGAAGACACACGAGATAACCAAGTGTATATAAAACACTTCATATATATTATAGTTAATAGAATTGAGATAAACACTAAATACTCTATTATATTTTTACATGATAAAATCGTATTTTACTTACACAAAGTTTCCTAAAAAAAGAGAGTTTTATTTTAAAGCATTTGTACTATTGATAAACGTTCCTAAGTATTTTATAAATATAGCGAGAGAGATATAAACTCTAAACTATTTAATTTTCTAAAGTATATATAAAAATATCCAATAGTCTTTCTAAATATAAAAAAGATTTCAGAAAGGGAAAAAGTGGGGATTAGAAAGAGAGCGAGAGAGCGAGCGCGAGCACGTTTGAGCTCAAATCTTAATCAACATCGTTTCAATCAGCATCAAACTGCGCTCAGAGCTATCTTATTTAACTAATAACTTTATATCGACTTGTTTTTATAAGCTACTTTTTTTGCACAAGCGGCAATGGTTAGGTCAAGAAAAGATATACCGAAGAGATGTTTTTCAAAAAAATCCCCTGGGGATCTTAAAGTCACAAAAGCGGGATCCAAAAACGGAGAACATACTTCTTCCAAAAAAGTATTTGGACCGAAAAGAAAAGATATCGGGACCCGGAGGTCTTTGCAAGACAAAATAAGGAAGAAATCTAGCGCAAATAATGAAGGGTCTTCATTCAGCGGCATGACCTCAGCATCAAATATGAAACGTTCAGAAAAATGTTCTTTTGCCACCTATAGAAAAATTTCAAACCTCAGCAATGTGAAGAAAAACCGGCGGACGTTGAGAAAATTTGAGAATAGATTCTGGGAAGAAGTACCAAAGAACTACCGTTTGGATTCTTCTCAAATGTGTCCGAAGAAAATGCAAATATTTCCCGAAATCTGCTTCGACCAGAAGAGCATTGTCCAGGGATTTGAAGAATTAGGCGCTTCAACAACAGATGATCAAGAATCAGAAAAACGAGCTCTAGAATTTCAAAAAGAGAGTCAAAGGCTTGTTAAAGAAAGACTGCATAAAAAACTACAGGAATTAGCGTGTTTGGCACAGGAAGACGTGGAGGAGAAAAGAAAATTCAAACTTGTGGACGAAAACCCGAAAATGAAATTTGAGAGAAATCAACAGAGAAATATGGTTGAAGAAGCACAAATAGAACGAAAGAGTGAAGTTGCTTTCACAGAAGAGTCAAAAGCAACTGAGGATAATGGACGAAAACTGAACAAAAATAAATCTTTCATTTCTTTAAAAATGCATCCAACTACGAAGTCAAGCGAACTTCCACAAGATGCGTATGAACGCCGATACTTTATAGATAACCCTTGCGGGAGAATGCTGGTGGCAAGTATTAGAATAGCCGAAGGTGGAGAACCAAGTGTAGCGGAAAATGAGGACTGTAGTAAATGTAAAGATAATGAAGAACAATTTCAAGAAAAACTTGAAACTATCAAAAAAGACGACCAAAATGAGCATGAACAAAAGGAAAAAAGTCAAAACGTTGAATCTGAGACTATTAGAGCTAAAAAAACATCAGTCGTACAAGAGTGCAAACAAGAAAGTTTCAATTCTAAAAAGTTTGGTGTTATAAAAGACAAATCTTTAAAAAAAGATATTGAAAAACAAAAGGGCTCCCAAAAAGAAAATGAACTTAAAAATAAAGAGCAAAGAAATCTGGGAAAACAGTTGGAACGTGAGAGAGAAAAGCTCAGGAAAGAATATGAGTTGAAACAACGTAAACTAGAACAAAATGAGAAAGAGATGCAAAAGCTTAAACAAAAAGGAAAGGAAGAATTAGACAAAAAAGAAAGAGTTCTAGAGAAAAAGTTTAATATTGAAAAAGAGAAACTTGAGAAAGAATTTAATGCAAAGACCCGACAGCTTGATAAAAAAGAAAGGGAGCTAGAAAGTCTGCGCCAAAGGATGTTGGAGACAGCTAAAAAGTTTAAAACTAGTGGAAGTATCATGAGATCGAGTTTAAGAAATCCTGCGGATAGAAAGTGCCATTCATCTCTGCCTCGTAGCCTCCGGCCGAGGTCAAAAATGGAACATTCTTCAAGGCAACAACGTTCTGGGGAAATGCCTGTTATGACGTCGAAATCATCAAAGCAATGCCAAAACTCAAAACCATCCGTGTTGTCATCGGAATGCCGTGGTGGTCTCATTTATCCTTCTGCCTATGCCAAAGACAGAATTAAGACTCCAAACAAACGTGACGCCATTGCTTTTCCGACAAAGGAACAAGAGACTGATCACGGAGTTTCTAATCGCCTAAATTTAACTTCTCGCATCCCGCGTCTAAGCCGAGGTTATCGAGGAACTCACAACTATTCAAACGTATATTCAATTACCGCTCAATCGTATGCTAATAATGTGAACACTGTCTTTTCGCAAACTGAATTCGGGCCAATCAGTCCTATCCTTCCGCGTAGTACAGTAGATGTCGAAGCACTCGGTTCTATTTACCAAATCTGTCCTTCTCCCACTATCTCAGAACCGAAAAAAGAAGAAGAAATCAATTGTTCTGACTTCCTGCAAGAATTTAAAATTATTTCAAGTGATAGCGCTGAAGAAGACAAAACTGCGGAAGAATTTGAAAAGAGTTACTGTGTGCATAGGTCACCAAATCTCCAAAATACCATTGCTGTACCATCTTATAAAGAAAAAGGTATTTCAAAAGAAACTCAAAAGGTTGGAACCGCTCTTCACTTAATGTCAAAAAATAGTGCTTATAATTTGACTAAAACTGAGCAAACAGAACCAGATTCAAACCAATATGCAAAGGAAAACAAACTAGATGCTTCTGACCATGAAAACTTGGTTGGAAATTTTGGTCCTATGGATAAAGAAGAAAATTACCCTTATTCAAATCAAAGACGGGGACAAAAAGAAATGTGTGTAAAGCCTCATTCAAAAAACCACGTAGAAGACAATGAAGCCAGCGAGGTAATAATAAAGAAAGGCTTCCCCCAGCCAGCAATGATGAAGACTAAGATTGACCCTAGTTTCCCGAATTACCATTCTTATCCCACCATAGGAAGTTGTGAACAGGCGGATTTTGTAAAGAGAGAAATCTGTGGCTCTACTGCCAAAACATATCCGTCAGTAATTCCTTCTACTAGCCTTGAAGAGACCCAAAACCAGGGTCTCAGAAATCGCTTTGAAGATAAATCTGTTAATGATTACGATGATATGAATTATGAAGGCTCGTTACAAGAATTCGAACGGCTTGAAAGGGAATGCGAAAAAGAAGAAAACGAACGTAAAAAATATGAAGCTCTAAGAAAGTGCGCAGAATCTTCTTCAAAAGGTCGAGGAAAGGCCAACAAAGCCAGCAGGGCGCCGAAGTCTCACTCTGTATCTGGGCTTGCTAGGAGACAAAAGCCTTCTGCTACCAGCCTTCCTCCTATTTGCCGTCTTTCCTTTGCAGGAGCCTCTGAACCACGGGCCGTAACCAAGGCAGGCGCGCTCCGAGCTGCCCCGAAGAAAGGGAATCTTTCTCCTTGTTTTTCTTCAGGATTTCTTCCAAAAATAAAAGCATCGGAAGATGAGAAATCAAAGAAGCCCCCACTTCTTAACTTGGCCGCCAAAGGATCTGGAACTACTAAGCGCCAAAAGGAGCTCTTAAAGAAGTGCAAGGATTCCCGAAAGGAGAACTAAAACAAAAACCTAATGCCGTACTAGATTGGGGAATTTAATTCAAAATTCGTATTTGGTTTTGCAATAAAAAATAGATTATATATATCGTTATTCAATAAAAAAAAAACACATTCAACTTAGATATTTAATCAAATCAGTCAAAGTCAAAAGAAATGGAGGTGAAAGAACTTTATTTAATACTCCTTTTGGTATACCCAACCTAGCAAGGAATTTTCATGGAGTTACATTAAGATCACAGAGCTATTTGGGTGACAGAGCAGGTTCATGTTAGGACAGTCATAATTCCGGATACATACCATACATTAATGTAATACATTTGGATATTTTACATCAGCATGGACAGCCAATAAATATAGAAACTTGGTATCATCCATCTAGGAGCGAGGACCTCAGCAACTGAGGATCGGATAAATAGATGAGGAAAATATTACATGAAGCTACATGGATAAAGGAAGATAATCGGATAAAAAAGTACAAACACTTAAAATCAGTTATTCACTAGCTAGATTCGAGAGTAGTTAGACGTCCGAACTACCAACTTTGGCTTATGTTACTTGAGGCGGTTGCTGTGCCTCGAGCCTGCCTGCACTGATGCCGAACCAGCGACGCTGTCATCAAAGACGGCACTCCAGGTGAACAGGATCAGTTTGAAGCCTCCCCTGTCGTGCCGCTTGGCTCCCAGACGATGTACTTGTGCGTCATACATGTCAGTGACGCTGGGCCTCTTAATTTCAAGACCCAACTCCAGCTCTCCTGCCTCAAGAATCCAGGCGGAACTCCGGGCCGGAAACTGGAATTCCTATTCATAGTTCGTCGAGAGCGGAGCGTGGATGGCTGCCTAGACTTCAGGATCCTAGCTGTCATCAGGTCAACGACGCCTGCTGGAACTGTGGAAGCGGAACTCTCTATATATATCACATGTTTATGTGAGGGTATGTGGAAGGAGTGGAAGATAGGTTATTAGAGGTCAATGGCGATGGGAGGGCTCTGGCACATTTGTAAGTGCAAAGTCGAACTGCTTTTCACATGTGTAGACATGTGGTGCGCTTACAGTAAAAGCAGTATCTACTAATTCAACTGCAATGCAAATAATGAAATAAGTAGCAGCAATATTTTGAGAGATAGGAAGAAAAACAACAAAGACGCGAAATAATAAATTATAGAAAAAGTGTGGATGGATTAATAAATCATATTGTATTGATAATATTATAAGTAAACAAAAGAGAGGCAAATAAAAAAGCTAAACTGTACACCGTAGTTTCGGTCTTTGACACTCATCATTACAGAGCCGGCTTCGATTTCATAACATCCTACGAGGAGGATTATGGAATCCGTCAAATTTACCAAACAAGTGTTTAAGCCGGTGAAGTGGCAAGGTCCAATATTTAGGCGATAATACAATATAAAGTTCTGAATAAACACCAATCCATATTTAAATCTTTAGATAACAAAAAGGCATATATTGGATTGAAGAATCCAAAACATATATGCCTTCCTATCATCTAAACAATTAAAGTTGTGGGTGGAGTATGATAGTCATTTACCTAAATAGGCACCTCTCTCTTTATTTATGCATCAGAACAGTACACTGTTTATTACCATAGTAAAATAACTTTTACTAGTGATGATAAAGAATGACCCACAACATCTGTTTTGGAAAATTTAAACAAAAAATCCAACCTGTATATCATGGTTTCGGGCTTTGGCCCTCATCAGTACAGGGGCGGCTTCGATTTCATAACATCCCACGAGAGGGGTTACGAAATCGGTCGAATTTACCAAACAGGTCCCAAGCCCGGATGAAAAAGGAGGAGGGGGAGCAGTAACAAGCTCGCTAAAAAACCTGGGCTCAGCTGGCCCGGCTGATAGTACCTTGTAAAGGCTCCCGATCCAGGGATACAGGATGAGCAGCGTCTGTACTCCATGTTAGGAGCGGCTGCACATGGCGTCTGTTCCTCCTATCAGAGGCGGCCATTTCTTTTGGAGCTAAAGTCGGCCTGCCACTGAGTAGTACTCCCAATCTTAATGACAAAGGCAGACGCATATTACTTCACCCAATCATGATGGTTGTCAACTTTACAAGCTATAGAAGAAGGTGTTTAAGCTGGTGAAGTGGCATGGGCTGTTTTCAAGAAAATTACAACATAAAGCTATGGAAGGAGAATATTCATGTATATAAAATAAAATTTTAATTTAATATTTTCATTCTATATCTCCACCAAACTTATCAGAAGTTTGAGAGGTAATAGATCTCCTTCCATGTATCTGCCACTTCCGGCCTCCACCTTGCCATCCAGTACATCTTTACCATCGCTGCTGTTCCTTGTGATAGAAGCATGATAACTTTCTTTTGAGTAGGCCTTCATGTCATGTCTCAGCACATGGCCTTTTTACATACATTCAGTTTTCTTATTATTTTAATATGACATCGGTTCTCTCCTGCTAGTTCTAACACATCGTCATTTGTGATACGTGTGCTCTCCGCTGTATTTAAAAAAAAAACTCTCAAATATCACATTTTTAAAAATTCCGGCATTTTGACGTCATTGGCTTATAACTAAAGTGCGGAATTTTGGATCCAGCATCCTTTATTTCTAACACCAAATTATGAAACTGCTTATTGCATAATGCTTAAAACAGCATTGAATTTTGTCCGAGCTTAAAAAATATTTTGCATATTCTTTTGAAGATCTTTTACTTTTTTGTACCTATTTTGGGATTTTTACATTTTTAAAAAACAGAATGGTTAATATACTTTTCTCTATTTAATAGGGTCAAGATGGCTTCTGAGTAAAGTATTCTTTAGGAATAACCTACAATGGTATTTTTGATCAATTAATATACATTTTATATTGGGAATAGTGTTTAAACCTTTGTGAAACTATCTTAGCCTGATAAATAAAAACATATAGCTTAGCCTTTTAGTAATGGGCGCTGAAAACATAAGTTTGGTTTGGGTTGCAAGCCATATAGTATGAATAGCCCAGGTGAAGAAAATCATATTGGAAGGGACTTCCTTACACATGCAAATAAGTACATGCTCTCCGCCGGGTAGGTGAGACAAGTTGTGATATGTACTTTTTATGGTCAATATGTCTATTCCTCTCTCATTTTAAGAAAAATTTGAAAAAAAATCTCCTCCAGAATTTGTTCATATGAAAAAGTGGCAAAAAAATAACTTTAATCAACAGAACCTGTTACTACGAGGTGTGGAACATGGTTTAAAACAGTAAATTTTATTCAAAATATTTTTATTACCTCATTTTTAGAAAAGCATACATTCATCGACCAAACTTAAGGAAGTTTCATATTTTTGATGTCACCGGTCTTTTTTTTTTTTTTTGAAGGAGACAATTTTGTTCACACTTGGTTATCTCGTGTGTATTCAATAAAGTTCACTGTGTATTAAATATCTTTCATAGTTATTGTCTGAATCCCAATATACATGCTAAAAGGTACAACATACTTAAGTTTTATCTATGAGTGTACTTCTGTCAAAGATTTCCTCGAAGTCTTTGAAATTTGTCCCTAGAGAGAGAGAGAGTAGCGTTGCGGCTTTTTTTCTTGCGACGTGAAAAGCGGCTTTATCGTCCTATAGCTTCATCATCTTCTTGGAGGGAAGTCTTGACTTTGACACGGTGGTGGAATCCTGGAGTCAATTGCGGAAAATGTAGCTCACAGCATCCCCATGGTCTCAAGGTCTTCTCGGCAATCTTCAGTTTGTCTTCCCTAATCTGATCAAAGAGTCACGTTATATATTAGGAAAGACAAATTCCAGGATGACGCAGAATTTTATTTCTATAATGTAAAGCAAAAATACATTTTATAAAATATAAGTGTAAGAGGGAAGTTTAAAGAGTAGCAAAACATAATTAATAAAATCTGTACGTAAAATAATCAATAATTTGCTACAATATGTTTGTTTTAAAAAAAATTAGGTAAGAAAAAATCGCACTTTTTTTTGCAACGTTTTTTTAAGATGCACATTTTTTATGAAATTTCTACGCCCAAAAGTCCGCCATTTATTGATAACGTCTATGTTTAGCCCTCATATTATGCAATGTTCCACACAAATGATCTCAAGTGTCGTTTGGGTAGCTGTATATCGAAAGTCAGTAATATTTGCGCATTATTAAAGTTAGAATTTCAACATGCAACTCGTGATTTCACTCCTACACTCGCAGCCATATGTACGATGTCTTGTGCAGCCTAAGTTTAGCATCTTATCGATATATCCCTTTACATCTCATAGGAGCCTGTCTGAGTCGGTATCGTGAAACTCAGTCCCGGACCCAGGATCAATGGCTACAAATCTTTTTACCTGACGAATCCAGTAGAGTCTAAACGACGAGATTCTACATGGATAGAAATCGGCACCCACTTTCATCTCGCTAATACCAGAGGAGATATCATCTAAGAGAAAGCAGTCTCATGGTATTGGCAGGCTTCAGTTTAGACCAGCGTAATTCTGAGCATGTGTTTGGGTGGAGCTCTTTGCTTCAAGAATGAAGGACGCTATATCGGCTCCCTGATAAGTTCCATGTACTATATTGCATGGCCACATAGGGCTCGGCTTGTGGGAGGAACAATGCTTCTATATAAGACAATATTATTAGAAGAACAGATTGTTTTTAGAGGTATTTTTGTGCTATTTTTTATTAGGCTAGCCTACGTTTAAAAATCTTTATAAGAGTAATAGAAAATTATAAGCCATCCAAGTAAAAGCTTCTTTTCAAAGGGGGAACTCATCCCTGGAGATAGCTCATACAATTTTATTTTAATTAGTTACAATGAGATTAGTTTGCTGAATTGCCTTGTTAGGATTGCTATATATCAGCTTCAATAAACTTAATTTGTCTGCATTCTTTCGCAGAATTTATACGTTTACTTTTAATTTTGCATACTAATCTCAACTTTATGTAATATATATAATAAATAAATGGATTCGAATGCGCTACTTTTATTTTGAATAAAATTCCGAAATTTTATAGACCCTACTTTGAACTATCTAGAAAAAGTATATATATATAGTAGGTAAAAAATATATTTATTCCCCAATTATGCCGGATTTGTAGACATTATTCAACGGAAAATGAAAATATTACATAATGAACATGTTTTATTTCACATTTTAGTGTGAGAAGGTGTTCAATAGAGCATCCCATATTAATGCAGCCTTCCCGTTATGGTGTGACAGAAGCTGACAAGATACTGCGTCCGGTGGGACAAATACCTGCTCACAGAAGGGTAAGTAATATCCTGACCTGGTTTCATTCTTTTCACATTTACCTTCATGTAAAATGTAATAATTTACTAATCAGATAATAAGTAAATGAAAATTCTATTAGATCTATAAAAAGTTCATTTGTTCCGTCAAAATAAGCACAAAAACTATGCACCATCTCTCGACTGTCTCTTTAACAATCAGAGTCAGGTCGGTGACACAACACTAGCTTTGACAAACTCAGAACGCCCACCTAGATACCAAGGTTTCGGGGTCATAGCCCTCAGCATTCCAGGATTCGATTCCGTGAGAACCACCAGGGATTCCTCCAGAATTTACCAAAGAGGGTTTAGCCGGCAAAGTGGCTAGGTCATTTATAAGAACGAAATAAGGACATTTCCAACGGTTTCAATGCTATTTTAATGTAATGCTGACTACCATCAGAACTAATATAATATCCTGGAGAGGTATGTCCGGCAGGGCATGACTAGGAAACATTAGTACAATATATTCTTGAAGACCACTTCTTCTTCCCTGGGCAACTTGAGCCCTGCTAAGTTGGTACTGAGCAACGCCGATGGAAAGAAGATAAAAGGCTGCATATGCGCTACGGATATTTTGTTCATAGCCATCGACAAATTTAATCACCTGAATGACTTATATCATCTATATTATATTGATATACCATTGATATGCCACCACCATTGATATACCACATCGACCTATAGAAGAAGTAAATAAATAGAAAACTAAAATAATACTCTAGATACTGAATGATTGGTGATCACGAAGAGTTTACACGATTGGTGCAGACATCCGTGGTCCGGAGGATGGACGATGAAAGGCTGCAAGATGCACAACACCACAGCCGACTACACCTACTGCCTCTGCTCGCAGCTGGGCAAGTACAGTCTGCTGGGGGTCTTCCGCCAGATCAACACCGGGGTACGTGCTGTCAACACATCTGAGACACGCTGCCTTAGGAATATATTATAGTATTAAATTAGGATATTATTCACTGTAAACATGCACTAGATAATTCATACACTAAAACCTCCCACCTTTGGAAAAAAAGAGATAACCTGACACAATGTCAAATTCAAATGAGCGACCATCTTTAAGGAAAGACCATAACGATGGGTATTTTACACATAACACGTATGTGTGGATAGAACCGCACAACATACAAAACTATTAACATAGATAAATAGATAATATACTAATTTATTTTAATGTATAATTTCTTTCAATGTTGAATTCTAAGCAATCCTTATGAAACATTTAATTATCTTTAAAATCCGTTATTTCGAGAGGCTGTATGCCAATCTTCATCTGAGCTCCCCTCTCGCATAGACTCTGGAAATATTTTATTTTAAAGAAAAATGGTTTATATATATTGCTCTAAAAAGGCCTTTTTAACTTATATTTCCATAAGACTTGTTCTCTCTCTCTCTCTCTCTCTCTCAATATTCGAGATCAATATAAATGAAATAGACAAAAGTTAATTTCTCATAATTACACACATAGGTAAAAAGTAGCTTAACACATTAAAACGAGTATACAAAAAAAAGAAAAAAGTACATAATAACAAACGAAAACGTAAGTAAAAAAAACATGATAAAACATGATACAAATACTTATATTTTCGGATAAGTACTCCAAAAATCGGACAGGGCTACACAGGTATGCGAGGAGATCTCCTGACAAGAACCAAGCACAGAGTAGCTTATAAAGCGTCTCCACATAATTCTCCCTGAAGAGACTTCGCATCACTCTTGAACTCTTTTATTTACAAACATGGCCACACTCGATTAATGAGGAGGCGTGGAAGGTCAATTTGCTAATCAAATACAAAATATTTTCCATAACTACCTCAAAGGCTCTAAAATGATTGTTTGTCAAATAGTTTTTACAATAAATTAGTAAATGTATTCTCTGAATTATGTTAGTAGATTTGTCGCGTTTACGGCTCTATTCACACATACATAGAGATAATAAATTGCGTTACCAGAACCTTTTGCGATAACGAGTCATTCGGTGGGATTTTGTTCATTCCATTATTCACTCAATCTCTAATTGTAAAAGAATTTCGGAAAGTTTCAGGATACCAACCTATGCCAGATCACATTCGGCTGTGGATGTTTTTAATGTATTTGGGCCAAGATTATAAACCCTAATGTTATGCCGCTGCTGCCATGTCGATAATGGTCAAGTGATCACGCGGGTTCGATAAGGATTTCTGTTCGAATGTTCTTTATTTACCTTTGTGTATTCACACATGGAGAACAAAGCAAGTACTAGGCAGAGAGGACTATCAACCAGCCGCCGTCAACAACAGGTACGACGATTTCACTTCTGGCTGTCATCTGGGCATCCCTGTCCGCCCCCCTCAGCTATACTTGGGGGTGAACATATGTGGTCGAACTGACCCTGCTTGCCATTACGGCGATTCCGAAGCTATCTCGTCGTAACACTATATTTCTAAAGGTCCCATACTCACTATATCACCCAAATAACTTTTTCCTTTATAATAAAATTAAAATGTCTCTTAAAAAGGTTAGCGATTGAGTCCTCAGAGGCTTGCAAGAAGACGACTAAGAAATTACTACGAAAATTGGGAAGTGAGATTGTATAAGGGTTTTAGATACGGAAGAGGATTAGTTAAAATATTATTGAATAACTTTTAAAAGTATTGTATTATTTTCAAAATTTTCGAAGAATTTAATGAATGTACCTTTTACAACATTTTGTTTAAAGTGTTTTTAATATATGTTTTCGAAATGTTATTATAGTAAGAGTATGAGCAGAGAGACTCTAGTTGAGTTTCCCAAATTAAATAAGGCTTCGTATTAATGGAGAAAATACTCCTTCTACTATACACTTTTAGTATTATCTATATTTTAATGTAATGAGAAATCAAGTAAGACATATCATATTTCTAGAATATTGAAGCCATGATGATAGTCAGGATTTAGATTATGCTAGCAATGCAGATACGAGAACGCGGCTCTAATGAGAAAGATAAATTTTCTACTTTGTGTTGAGTATATTTTTATTTGAGATAATTGATATATTTTAAAATCTCTCAGTCACCTTGATCATGCTGTCGATACAGATGAATGAGCACCTCATTATAATTGGAGCTATAGTTAAGACTTTTGTTCTTAAATGGTTTCGTATAAATTGTTTCTTGAATATTCAGGCCGAAGTGATGGTGGTCAGCATCTGGATCAAGCTGGCTGCTTGGCTCTTCTACCTGCTCTCTCTGGCCGCGCTCATCTACTACATCGTTCTCATCGCCAGGAAGACGTGAGTGGCACCACCGGCTGCTATAATCCACTTTGTAGACAGAAATCTGATGCTTCACTTAATTATAACTCTCTTATCCTGTTTATATCTCTTAAACGTAACTTGATGTTGTGCCCAGAACGTTACATGAGCAGTTCCATTACATCCGCTTTAACACAGCTGTCGCCACGTTGGGTGCCCTGACGTCCATCTTCTCCACGGAATTCAAACATCCCAAGGTCTCTTTTCTCATACCATACTCGTTTCCATTCCATAATTAGTGTGCCAGGATAATCTTGTTGAGGAAGTGCATTAAATGCACCCTTTATGATGTGATATGCTTCC
The DNA here is from genome assembly GCA_030710605.1 of Cordylochernes scorpioides. NCBI lineage: Eukaryota > Metazoa > Arthropoda > Arachnida > Pseudoscorpiones > Chernetidae > Cordylochernes > Cordylochernes scorpioides. Next base: position 177,037,724 of record CP092886.1, on the reverse strand, counting down.
AAAATTTTAGAAAGCAGCTTGACTATGAACATATACATAATTATATACATTATACACACCCGTGTGTATTCAGGAAGCCTGCAGAATTCTAGCCTGCTTCATCCATTACTTCTATCTGGCGCTGGGCGCGTGGTTCATCATGGAGGCCCACGCGCTCTACGCTGCGGTGCTGTACGGCGTCATCGGCGGCCGGGAGCGGTGCTACCTCCTGATTGGATGGGGTGAGGCCTTCCTCCCACGCCTTGCTACTCTGCCGTAGAAAACCATTGGCGTACAATTTTGATAAGAATTTTTTTCTTGGTTTTTCTATGAAAACAAATTCTGCCAACCATAAAGTGTGTTTAAACGTTAATATTTTCCTCAAAATTCAAAATCAAATTTTAAAACTATTCTCCATTAATGAATAGAGAAATTTGTTAAAATGCAATACACACATTGAAAAAAACAAAACATAGAGAAATGAGAAAGTGTTATGGATCTGGTGGTCAAGTTAAGAAAAAATATCTCATGATCGTGCAATTGGAAGTTGTTGATTGCTTATGCCATGTATCGGAATAAATATCAACGAATCGTTGTTGTTTTATGCTACAGCACTTTTGGATTTAAATACCCGTTCTTTGATTTATCAGAGAACCTCTAATACCTACTTCTTTGGTCGTTGAGGTACAGCCTGCACCACGTTGAAGAGGACCAACAGCCTGAAACATGTACGAGGTTGGCATATGTTGATTTATAAAGAGTTTTTTCGCCCAATTTTTCTGGAATATAAATTATAGCGATTAGTTGATATTGAATCGGATAAGTGGCGCAAGCCATCAACAACTCATTGTACGATCAGATGCTTTTCTCTTAATAAAACACTTTTACCGTTTTTCCATAGAATTTGATTGTTGTTTACAGATTAATGAAAATAATTTCTGCTATCTCAGGGCTGGTTAGTAAAATAATTTGTTATGATTAAACATAGAGTAAAACCGTGTTATTTAATATTTGATACTTTCTACTAATTTATATAATTTGTTTGAAGGAGCGTAAAATCATCGCTATGAGATATTATTTAAAATTCACTCATGAACAAAAATTAAGGAAGGATTAATTTGGCGAAACCGCTGAGAGGGTTCACCACTGATGAGCCAAGCCTTCTCATCCAATAAATTTATCATTTCAGCAAGGTCTGTAGAGATAATATTTGATATGCGAAAAGAAACACATTTCAAAAAATGATTTAATCAATTTTTATCGCATAAAACAAGTGATTACTCCAAATATATGTACATGTGAATATATATGAAAATTAATAAAAAAATAAAATAATAAAAAAAGTCATGTGCTTGTGGTCTGGATATGCCTTTAATGATTTTAATGTGAATATATACATGTGAAAAGATAACTGCGCAAGATAGACATTAATCTAATATAAAATACTGTATAAGTTTCATTTCTTTCTCCTATAGAGCGACATCTTACTAAACCCATACGGATCCAGGTGTCCCTGCATTACTAGTTGGATCGTTCATGGGGATCTATCCAGAATATGGCTATGGAAGCCGCACTATGTAAGTACAAATCCATTTATCTGGACGCTGTTATTGGAATATGCTGCAGGTGCATCGTTTTCCACTCGTTGGAAGCCAAGCTCATCTTTTTTATATCTATCTTAGCCATAGGAGGAGTGAGTACAAATTATTTTATTATATTTTTAATGAAATCACACACACACACACACACACATATATCGTAGTGTTCATTTTAATCAAATAGTTCAAACTGTTTTAAAAGGTTTCTAGTTTTATGATGCATTTATGTAAATATGAATATTTTTAATATAAATATTTTATATACAGACGGTCTGTTTCTACTCTTACATTCAAAGATACTCCAGATGACCGCTTTGTTTCTACTCTTATATCCAAAGACTCTTCAGACGACTGCTATGTGACTACTCTTATATCCAAAGGTACTTCAGATTACCGCTCTGTTTCTACTCCTATATCCAAAAATTCTTCAGATAACCGCTGTGTATCTACTCCTATATCCAAATGTATTCTAGATGTGACCGCTCTGTGTCTACTCCTATATCCAAATGTATTCCAGATGTGACCGCTCTGTGTCTACTCCTATATCCAAATATATTCCAGATGTGACCGCTGTGTATCTACTCCTATATCCAAATATATTCCAGATGTGACCGCTCTGTGTCTACTCCTATATCCAAATGTATGCCAGATGTGACCGCTCTGTGTCTACTCCTATATCCAAATATATTCCAGATGTGACCGCTGTGTATCTACTCCTTTATCCAAATATATTCTAGATGTGACCGCTCTGTGTCTACTCCTATATCCAAATATATTCCAGATGTGACCGCTGTGTGTCTACTCCTATATCCAAATATATTCCAGATGTGACCGCTCTGTGTCTACTCCTATATCCAAATATATTCCAGATGTGACCGCTCTGTGTCTACTCCTTTATCCAAATATATTCCAGATGTGACCGCTGTGTATCTACTCCTTTATCCAAATATATTCTAGATGTGACCGCTCTGTGTCTACTCCTATATCCAAATATATTCCAGATGTGACCGCTGTGTGTCTACTCCTATATCCAAATATATTCCAGATGTGACCGCTCTGTGTCTACTCCTATATCCAAATATATTCCAGATGTGACCGCTCTGTGTCTATTCCTATATCCAAATATATTCCAGATGTGACCGCTGTGTATCTACTCCTTTATCCAAATATATTCCAGATGTGACCGCTCTGTGTCTACTCCTATATCCAAATATATTCCAGATGTGACCGCTGTGTGTCTACTCCTATATCCAAATATATTCCAGATGTGACCGCTCTGTGTCTACTCCTATATCCAAATATATTCCAGATGTGACCGCTCTGTGTCTACTCCTTTATCCAAATATATTCCAGATGTGACCGCTGTGTATCTACTCCTTTATCCAAATATATTCTAGATGTGACCGCTCTGTGTCTACTCCTATATCCAAATATATTCCAGATGTGACCGCTGTGTGTCTACTCCTATATCCAAATATATTCCAGATGTGACCGCTCTGTGTCTACTCCTATATCCAAATATATTCCAGATGTGACCGCTCTGTGTCTACTCCTATATCCAAATATATTCCAGATGTGACCGCTCTGTGTCTACTCCTATATCCAAATATATTCCAGATGTGACCGCTCTGTGTCTATTCCTATATCCAAATATATTCCAGATGTGACCGCTCTGTGTCTACTCCTATATCCAAATATATTCCAGATGTGACCGCTCTGTGTCTATTCCTATATCCAAATATATTCCAGATGTGACCGCTCTGTGTCTACTCCTATATCCAAATATATTCCAGATGTGACCGTTCTGTGGCTACTCCTATATCTAAAGAGTATTCAGATGGATGCTGTGTGTATCTACTCTTATATTCAAAGAATATCCAAATGACCGCTCTTTTCTACTCTTATATCCAAAGGTACTCGAGATGACTGCTCTGTTTTTACTCCTATTTTCAAATATTTTCATTTAATTCTAACTCTAGGTGGAATTGTTTATATATATAGCCAGGCAAACAAACAATAATTCGAAGCTATGGAATAGAATTTTATGAATATCCTTGGTGCTCATATTTAATTTGCAATATAATATATTGATACTCTAATGTGTAAAATATTATATTATATAAATAAATAATTATAAATGAAATATTATATAAATGTTATTTATACCGATTAAAAATAACATTTTATGTGCCAGGTTTCATTTTTCTGGTGCATTCTTATTATTATCAACTTATCTCATCCCATCATCAAGAGACCAGAGATCGTCCATGAGCTCAGGTAAGTGCTACTTCGCTTCAGATATTTCTTCTCCCTAGCTTCAATGATGGCTAGATAATGATTCAACAATAAATCAGGTTTGGCACTCGATTTCTTTGCTGTTCACCGCAACTCCAGCACGATCCCAAATAAAAAAGAATGCTATATAATTAAAAATTGCTAAATTTTCAATAAAGCTGGCTTCGATATTATAGATATCAATTTGAAACTGGAATATTTTTTCGGTATATTTCTACATAGCCTAGAGTTAGAGGATTAACACCTTGTTTATTCAAAATAAACTAACAGTATAGCAATCGCTACTTGGTACTAATCCCCACTAAATAAAAGACAAAATTTCAAAGTTGATTTTGAGACTTTTGACACTTTAAAAATCCTTAGAAAATTTAGCTACTGTGAAGTTTTCTCTCAGTCTAAGACCAATTAAATAATCAACTATTTAAAAGAGCGAAGCAATTTTATAGAGATCTCCAACTCTTTTTATTCTGTCCATAATTTTAAAAAATATTTTGTCTTATTTTCATATTTCGGTCTCAAGTCAGCTGGAAATCTTTAAAACGTTATTTACTTTAATATGCAGTTCAATTATTTGGTGACATATTATAAATTAGGCCTTCTAATATAGAGGATTGCTCTGTACAAAGTCTGTCCGTATCAACACTAATAAAAATTACACTATTTTAGCCCGAATGGTTCTTTTTGAAATACAAGAAATTCTGCTGGTCTATCTGCGATGATCAAATTAATGAGCGGCCATGGCTAATCAATGGTAAACTTCCCAGCGGTTTCTCCAGTTTTATCTTCCATTTATTTTTGAAAAATAAAAACATTTACTTATCTTACTGTGATGATAAAAATAATGGGAAGGTTCAACACTGATGGATTATGTTCTTCCATTATTTTTAGCATCGCAGTAAGGGCAGTAAAATATTTCAAAAATAAAAATTCGCGCTAAAAAGTACAATTTCCTGAAAACAGATGGCGCGCTAATACATCAGTATTAACTAGTGATTACGTAATATTCTAAATTAATGGTTCTTCCCGCCGCTTTATGCTTCAGCTCGGCCACGCGGGCGCTCATCTGCGTGTCCTTCCTCTACGTGCTGATCTGGATGTTCGGCAAGCTGGCCTTCTTCGACCTCAACCTCGAAGTCAGCCTCACCTTCTACAGCCTCTTCCTCTTCTCCAACTCTTCCCTGGTGAGCTCTGGGCGAATTCCGCTTCTTTTGCATCACTCGATCATCTGTTTTATAGTGTGTGTGAATGTAAGAAATAAAAATCAATTGAAACAATAATAAATAGATAGTCATATATACGAAGCGCTTTGTTTATATAATTAAAAACATACTTTTGCGTCAATTATAGTTTATTGATTCAAAACGAAAATATTAGCATTAATATCTTGCCATAGCTAATAATAGATGTAGGTTAAGGAGAATTTACTAAAGTTAATTATTTTCTTTTTGAAGGACTAAAAGAATTTTGAGGCAAAAGGAAACTACATGTCTTTAATTATGAAACGTTGATGCTCCAGTTATATTTGAAGGTTTAGCACGAATTTCACCTATCGTAAAAAAACTTTTAAGGGAATTAAAATTTGTAATTTGACATCGTTACCTTCCGGATAATTTAAATTTTTATTGGACAGATTTTTCTTTCAAAAACAGAACTGCTTTATATATAAAGTATATATATATATATATATATATAATGAGAATTCATTTTTAAATAATGTCCACCTTCCTCAGCTATCACATTGTAAAATCAGAAATGGTTTGACCTCACATAAAACGCTATCAAATGGGAGCCCATATGTAGATTAGGTTGTGTCTCCTATTGAAATTTGACTGTATTTATGATCTATGCTATGAATTTTATACATTTCCACGACGGTATTTTAGATTCTATAAACAAATGCATATAAAAATAATATAAATAAAAAAAAATTTCATATTTACGTACAGAGATCAGACTTTAAGGTTTGTACATTCTCTCAATATTTCCGTATCACTCTAACTATAGATAAATATTCTTTCAACATATTTTAAATAGCTAGCTCTGCGAATAACAAAATAACCAATTTATATAAATTTCACCTAGAAACCGTCTTTAAGATTTATAACATGAGAAAAAGCTCCCGATATTCTCCTATACAATAGACTCACACTTCTAAGTGTCGAAGATTTATTAGAGCTAGGCATGGACATTTTCACAATCATTTACTGTTTGGGAAGTTCTTTGTATAATCTTGTCACATTCATACCTATTTTAAAGTTAGTTATGGTTGATACTCTTGCTGCCGTTATCAAGGGAATACAGTTCTTTAATACATGTTGTAGCGGGTCACACGTCGAAACCTTGGGTCAACAGTAAATATCGTGGAAATTGGTAATGTAGCAACATATCTTTTTACTAGTGCCTTTTTATCTTCAATGTTGAAAATCCACAATTAACTTAATAAGAATCCCCAATTAATAATCTTAAGGCATGTATCATGTGATGTTTCAGGGCATAATTGTCCTTGTCCATTTTGGTGGAGGGTCAACACATTTTCGGAGAGCAGTTTTGAACCAGCTGAACATTAAAATTAAGCCCAAAGTAAGTGAACATTTTACATTTCATATTTAAATAGAAAACATTATTTTCTGTTTTAGCGGAATCAAATCGATCCTTTACACATCTACGAGATTTACCAACTGGACAAAATCACAAAGACGTGTAAGTACCAATCTCTAATGGGACTCTGTCCACTTGCTTATCGCTAATTGCTGTTCTGGATGTGATTTCAGATATCGACAATTGAAAGTTTCATACTACTGTGTGCCTTCACGAAATGCCCAAATATTGCTTTTTGTAACATTTTATTGAAAATAAACCTTCTATTTTTATCAGAATGCAAGCTGCTTGTGGATTGGTTCATATCACACTCAAAGGTAAAATTTCCCAAATATTTATCAAAGTTCTATATAACCGAAGGGACTCTATAGCATATATTAAAGGGATATCTTTGCAACTGGAACAGTATTCTGTAGAAAGAAAAACGAATGAAAATTACAAGAAGAATCAAATCTAAATATTTATCAGTGTAAATAAAGATCAATTTTTATTCAGCTCATATTTGCCATTACAGAATAAGGAGCGTCACACACAGATGGCTTTAAAACAAGGATTGAAAAAATCATACCAATATGATTTTCATAAAAACAAATTGGAAAAATTAAATCTGTTATATATATTAAAATACAGTACATATAAAATTACAAAATATTTTTGTGCACTACAAAATATTAAAAAAAAGTGAATCCGAGATTTGAATCAACGATGGTTTAGTTAATACTTCGATTTAATTCATCGATATAATACTACTTATAGGTAAAAATCATGCTTTATTTACTTCTTCAATGCTGATTGGCTGCTTAAGACTGCATGCTAGCAGAGAACCAATCGATGAGCGAATAAGCCGGACAAATAATATGCCTACACAATGTTCATAAGTCCTTTTTATTCACGATATGATTGGATGTTCAACTCGGGTGACCATAACCAGCAACGTTGATATCATCGGCCAATCAGTGTATAGTATTTCTTCAGCTCAGAGGGTTTGTTTGAACGACGAAATTCTATACTAGATATAAGATCATTAGCTCAAATCTAAGAATTTATATATTTTCAATTTTAAATATTCTTGTTATTCTATTTTGTACTTTTAAAATTTATTTCAGGGTTTTATTTAGGTATATTTTAGCCGCTTGAAAATGGTTGATTTTATTATATCGACACTTTTTAGGCTTAGTTATTCTTAAATGCCCCATCACATGCTGGTCGGGATAAGGCATCTATTATTGTAGATTTTCTAAATACGTTTGGTAAAATTGATTAAAATTATTTGTTGAGATAATCATGCATTTCATTGTTCCCACACGGCCTACAAATGAGGGAAATATAAAGTATGAAAATCAGAATGTATAAAATATCGTTTTTTTATTAACCCTTTTCCAAATTGCACATTCTGAAGATAATCTAAATAAAAACATTACAGTTGAATAAAAAAGATCAAAATTTATACTATTCATAAACTTAAAAATATTAATAACGAGTTTACAAAGTGGGAAGAGGAGCTTCTTTTTATTAGCATGCACACAAGCTTTCGGACATCTCGTCCTTCATCAGGTAAGAGTAATAAACGCGCTGAGGATCCATATATACACAAAGCTGAAAAGAAAATTTACATAACTGCAAAAGATAAAAGTATTTAAAGATAAAAATAAGAACCAAATATGCTAAAAAGATTATAGGGATTAAATGCTAATAAATCTGGACTAAGTACATATGCACTATGAATGGTGTTAATCAAGGGCAGGTAAATGCAACCTATGGCTATTCACACAACATATGGTATTGTTCTGGTATATCTATATGCCTGTTGATGCTGTTTGTTTTTATTGACACAAATGCCTCTAGTAAAAGTCTTTGGTACTTATTATTGATATTGTTGTATAGAATGGATGGCTTTGTTAGATTGAATGTATGACCGGTTTGCATAGAATGACTGTAAATAGGGGAATTTAGGTTTTTATTAGAGATGTTTCTGGAATGCTCAACCATTCTGATGGCGACGGATCTACCCGTCTCCCCGACATAAGTGGCATTGCATTGGTCGCAAGAGACGGAATAGACAGCACCACCAGAACGGAGAGAACTCGCATGAAGGGAAGATCTTTTATCTTTTATCTTTTGCAGTTATGTAAATTTTCTTTTCAGCTTTGTGTATATATGGATCCTCAGCGCGTTTATTACTCTTACCTGATGAAGGACGACATGTCCGAAAGCTTGTGTGCATGCTAATAAAAAGAAGCTCCTCTTCCCACTTTGTAAACTCGTTATTAACCTTCAGTGAAGAGCAGTTCTACTTAAAAATATTAAGAAGTTTGTTTTTAACTGACAGGTATATTGTTTGAAGAAGTTGAGATATTTACCTTTGTGAGGTATAAGTCGATAACATTGATAGAAAATGGGAAGTTAACCGTTGAGAACATCAAATGGAAGTTGTGGAAATGTTCAGGACGGTATATGTAGTTTAATATTGGTTAGACGATTCTAACAAAGTTACTTGTAGTGAGAACACACCAGTGTGTAATTACACTCGCTGAATGATCCCAACAATGCTTTCCAGAGTATTGGGAGGTCACTTATATGAATACTACACGAATTCAGCACAGAAAGTATAAGTTTATTTGTGGGGCCGGCAAATAAAGTAGATAATATTTTTCTAGGAGTTACAGCTGCTAAAGTAATCCAACAACAATGTTAACAAAGAATGAGTTAAAAGTTTACTTGAGGGGCCGCCAAATATAAGGATCATGTTGCAATGATTTTTACATGTACATTTACTAAAGTAATTCAACAAGATGTCAGAGAGTGATTGAAATATTTACTTGAGGTGCCGCCAAATGAAGCTGACCATGTTGCAATGATATTTACATGTATAGATACTATGGTAATCAAACAACAATGATGACAGAGAGTGAATGAAAAGTTTATTTGTGGGACCGCCAAATGAAGATGGCCATGTTTCAATGATGTTTACATGTACAGATGCTAAAGTAACCCAACAACAATGATGACAGAGAGTGAGTGAAAGTTTACTTTAGGTGCCATCAAATAAGGGAAACAATGTTGCAATGATGTTTACATGCACAGAGACTAAAGTAATCCAACAACAATGATGACAGAGAGTGAGTGAAAAGTTTATTTGTGGGGCCGCCAAATGAAGAGACAATGTTGCCAGGAGAGCAGCCGATCAATTGAGGCGGTCAAGTAATGGGTTTCGCCACTTGCTGCCCTTTAGTACGCTACAAATTACTGAGAGTAATTAGTTGTTTTCTTGTGGAAGACACCAGACAATGGGACTAGGAGTTGGCGCTTCTAGACCGTCTGTTCTGAGTATTCCACTCTCTTTTGTCTCTACTTTTCTTTTGAATATAGAAAATATTTGCAAGAAATATTCTCATGAATATTAATTTTTAAAAAAATTCTTATTCCCATTCACAAAGCTGAGAAAAACCTTTCTATATTTAGTTTGACACTTTCAATATTTTGGCTTTCATATTAAATTAAATACATTTTAATTTATTTTATTCAAAATATCAAGGGAGAAGATTTTAAAAATATTTTTTATAATCAACAAAATTATGTCCTTATTCAAAGTATGGGGGGGATTTTAAAAGTTTATTTAAACAATTATATACGTGCGTAAAGAATATTCATCTATATTTATCTTTTATAAAATACACTAAAACAGCGCATTCCTCTGATTTATCAATTCAAATATTGTTTGTTCTGAGCTGAGAAGTAGAGGGGAATTGCTAAATCATTCACACTAAATATGCCATTATGATATTTATATAAGCAAAAAATACTACTTTAATTAAGGTTTTACGACAGGATTATAGTAGCAAATACAAATGTGTCTATACATACATTTTTACATAACACGTGTGCGCGAGGTTAGTTAAAAATATTTGAAAATATTTTTCTGTGTGTGTCTCACAAAAGAGGCTTAACTGTAAAGTGGGGCGAGAGAGACAAAAGCCTAAATTGATATTTTTAAAAATTTAATTTGGAATCAGACCGCGGGCGTTTAAAATTGTTCAAAATAGGATTGTGGGATGTGACGGAAGGGTGCAAGTTATTTCCGGGATTACACCCGGCACCTCTGGAAATTTCGTTTAGAATTAGCCACGGTCTGACGGCAGCCGGGGTCGATGGATCGGCGACCATTCTGTCACTGGTTCATGGATTCAACGTGTCTATGGAAATATATTTAATTAAACCTGTCTATAATTCGACGTTAGTTACCTTCAGTGAGAGGTATTAATACGCTCTTAGTTATCAAATTAAAATATATTTTTCGGCAACTTCATGAAAACGATGAGGACTTCGTGCGTCTGCCGTTGATCCAAAGAGGCTGAAACACATACTGTGGTAGTTCGACTTGACTTCAGATGAGGTCGTTCCGAACATAGAGAACAGAAACATTGGCTGCCGACCTTTACATAAATTCATACACAGCTGTTGGCTGTTAGTGCTTAATTTTAATGACAGCAAATATATCGCCATTAATCCATCATTGTAACTGAGTTTTGTCGGTTTTTCATAGGTCTAGTTCCACCAGACAGGTTATCCCACCACACTGTTGATTGCTGTAGATCAGGGACTGCCTAGGAGATATTCGCCGCTAACCGCCATATCTGATGGCTGCTCCCCTATCCGCTAGCTGAGGACCCGCCTGGCATCTCTCCCCAGAGTAAAATATTGTATTAATCTTTTGTTTACAATTGTAAAATTAAAACTTTCGTTTTCACAGAGAGACATAAATGTGATATATATAGCAACTGAACAAATATGTTACAGTTATTCACAATACAGCATTACCGCATTCTATTTTCACATATCAGGGAACTCGAGCTCTATATTCTTATCACATGAATACCTGTTATTATAATTAGCTTTGTTTATAATTTTATGATTAATATAGTTTCATTTTACACTGCAAGACTTTAATGTTATGTAACTTTAGAAAATGTATAAATTTTATAAATATAGGTGTTTCCAATGGATCATTTCTTTATTCCACTTTTGTCCGTGACTTTCTGATGTGCTATATATAGATGTTTTGAAAATAGAGCAATCCATAAATAGATCCTTAATTAAAAAGACATATATTGGATCAAAATATAATTTATTTTACCAATATTTCATTTAGCTGAACGCCAACCTTTTTCAGGGTATTATATCATATTAATGTGCATATATTAATGTGTGACACACATTAATATGAAAAAAAAGGCATCTCATTATCGTGCAACTGAAAGTTGCTGATGGCTTGGGCCACCTATCAGAATAAATATTAACTATTCTCGCTGATTTTTAATTATTCCAGAATTGACCAAATATTCAGTTGCAAGATAAGGAGATGTCTTTTTATTTTTCATAATATATGTACCTTATCCCAGTTCAATATCACATTTGTACTATTCTTTCACACATTAATATGTTATAATGCCTTGAAAAAGGTTGGCGTTGAGCCAACTGAAATGTTGGTAAAATAAATGATATTTTGATCCAATATATGACTTTTTAATTAAATATATAGATGTATATTCTCGTTTGTTTTAAAAATTCTATATTAAAATACCTTCTCGTTCTTGCGACATTCCATCGACTGGGCTCTATATAAGAAATGTATTATAATGGCAATTGTGTTTGTAATTCGACAGTACACTAGATTTATGTTCTCAAGACGATAGCTTATATTGTGATAGATATAGCGAGTGCCTATTAATAAGAGAGAGAGTTGCCGATATTTTTTATCATAAATTCGAAGGTAAAACCTTCCAGTCTTTACGATGAGTAGAAAAAAATATTATCTAATGGTGATGGTGTCTTGTCCAGTGATTTTGTTGCTACATGGGAAAAGGATGGGGGGGGGGGTGCCATTGCCTCGTTATTCAGCCACATTTTAGAGTTCTCTGTAGGCCTTCACGGTTACCGTAGCGGCTCGGAGCTCACGACACCGTACTTCGCCCTACAGGGTAGTCCCTTACTTGTAGTGCTTCTCCCGCCCGCCACGTAGAGGAGAGGTTGGACTTCTGGGCAGAATATTATCTAATACATAGAGCTTATCCGTTCCTTTTAAATATTAAACCTCTACCTATATTATTGATTGTTAACAACATTCAGATGGTTTATAATATTTTTAGTTATATATATGTGTGTGTGAAATAGCATAACAAATAGAAATTAAGAAAAAAAACATCTGCTGAAATTTGGAAACGGGAATTTGTTGATAGTTTACACCATCTGTCGGAATAAATATAAAATAATCGTTAATTTTTTTTATTCCAGAACATTGTCGAATTATCCCTTCTTGATTGATAAAAAAAAAGACGAAACACGTAAACGTTTCAGGCCATTGGTCGTCTACAGCGTGATTCAGGCTGTACCTCAATAACTAAAAAAGAAAGTCTTTGAAGCTTCCTGAAAATTGAAAGAATGGCAAATAGCCTGAAACGCGTACGTGGTTGGCTTTTCTTGATTATTCAGTAAAGGGTAATTCGACAATGTTCTGGAATAATTAAAAATAACGATTAGTTGAAAATTATTCAGACAAATGGCGCAAGCCATCAGTAACTTTCAGTTACACGATGAGGAGTTGATTTTATTCTCAATTTATCAACCTGATCACAATACACACACTTTCCTGAAATATTTTCCTATAACGTGATATTAGTTTATAATGACAAATATAAATAAATATATGAGTTTTAAATTTTTTTTTAATATTCTTGTTCCAAAAGGTGACGCTGTTTTGACTATTGTAATGAGACTGACCCAACAAATGTAGGTTTAGCGGAATTAATTAGAACAGGCTCGGCTTAGAAATATTCCAGTTTTTAATAATATTTTATTAAAACTACTTTGCTTTATTTTAATTTTAAACGAGTAAGGCAGAACGGTTGGATGGTAGAGTTGATTATAAGTTCTAAACACGTAGGTTAGTGAGGATAACTTACACGGAAGGTTATTTTACACATGAACTTTGGGTTGAAACGTTCTTAACAATGTATAGCATAATCTCTTTGGTCTCTAGATTGTTTCAAGATCAAATCTTTAAAACTTTAATTTGAAACACAGTACGATGTATCAATATCACACGCACCAATATCAGCATTTGTTAAGTTCAAGTTGTACATGGATTAAATGAAAATATCAGATTTTAATACCAGAAATCTTTTTATTTGAACAAATTCATATTTCAAACTTTTTAATACAATTGGTTAAAAATCATTACCAATAATTTACAAACGAAAATATTTAAAATATATAACTACAACGGCTATTTTGATAAACAATAATTGCATTAATATAATAACAGCATGTTTTGTGATACAATTTACAATGAATAGATACAGGTGAAAATAAAAATTCTGAAACAAATATATTATGGTAATTGGTCGTTTTTGTATAGAAATATATTTTGTATAAGAAAATATATTTGAGGCTTTTTACAAACAAAGATATTCGGTTTGTTCAAAGAGCTATCACATGGGAGTTTGGCATTTTCCTGTGGAATTTTTACATCAATCATACATCAGAATACAAATTCCATCCATCAGTCCATCAAGACTGCTGCTGCTATAGGTGTTAAACCGTTTTAAATATGCAGCGCCTTGTCAAAAAAGGGAGCTATTTTATTCCCAAATATTTCCATTTAATGAAATATAAAGCATTGTTATTAGAATAACCAAAACACTATATTTCACCATCAATACTTTTTTTCACCAATATTATCGTTATTTAATATCTGAAGCGGGTAAAATATAATGATGAGACGAGGTGGATATTTAAGGTGTTAATAAAGTTCACTATTACGATAACACAGGTAAAAACATTTTTCTGATAAAAACATTTAAATAATTTATTTTTGCATTCTATAAAATCAACATTATTTTTCATTATATATATTAAGAGGAATGTATCCAGTTAATTGGAAGCATGCTAAATGCCATTTGCTTCATTAATTCATCAACTTTACTTAGGAGCATAGTTGAATATATATAAGAAGAAGGTGTCTTTTTTTGTCCGAATTAAATCGATTTTGAACTGATTTAAAAATAGACACAGAATATTATCAACTATATATGACTACAAATATGATTCATGTCATAGTGTGTCAAACGGAGCTAGTGACGGGTTGGAGAGTGTAGCGATACCTAGTCTATACCGAGGATGTCGCGGATGTAGAAGGACTTGGAACGGGGAGGCTCAGGGAGCGGCGTCGGGTCGTGGAGGTGCGGCAACGTGCGGCGCAGGATGCGGTTGATGGAGGAGACGCTGGGCAGGGAGTCGCGCCCGCACACGCCGTCGTACAACAGCCGCTCGCGGATCTCCCAGGCGAAGATGGTCCGGTTCTCCAGCTTGTACTCCTGGATCTTGCGAATCACCGTAGGGGTCGAAACGCGAGGCTTGCTGCCCCCTGCGCCAGCGTTTTTATTTACCAAATATTTTTCTAATTACAGGTAAGTATATTATATTAACTACCTTTACAGAATAGCTCTCAAAATCCCTTGGACAGATATGGTAACGAATAATCAAGTCCTTGATCTAATGCGAACAGAACGCCGTAATATACGCCATGATAAAGTTCATAAAACAACGAAAACTGACGTTTGCTGGACATCTGATACACGGATCAGCAGGAGAGACATTGCTGACAGTGTTGAAGGGAAACCTCCGCGGGGGAATAGATCGAGGGGAAGGACTTGACGGGGATATACAGACGATCTAAAATAATGGACTGGACGACACACCTAAGAAGAGATGAAGAGAATGGCGGAGGAAGTATGGAGAGACCACGTGGCCTACCCTCAGTAGAGGAAGGCATTGAAGGAGGATATTATATTATAAATTACATGCTTTTAGACAAAACTACTTTAATTTATATCGTTTTTTTTCGAATAGCTATTTGTTGTTTATTTACTCTTCTAATTTCTATATGTGAGAACTTTGTTACTTTTAAAGATCTATGAACCGATAAGGTGTCGAGCTTATCCAAGTTACTTCTAAAATGCTTATGTGTTATTTTAAAAATATACCAACCTTTATTAATAATGCTATATATTTCTTGTCAAATTGATAATTTTGACTTATCCACTTAATAAAAACTCGCTATGGATTACATATTTCTTTGCCATGAAAGTATCTCCCCGACTCATGTTCCCCATGTCGTGCATGTTCAGCACATATTCGCCCATATCAAGCTCTCGAAGACTGTCGGGGCGGATTTTTTTCCAGCGTAAGTCTCTCACATTCTTTTTCCTAGAGCTTTCTCTTTTCAAACCCTCTAGACTTGGGTTTCTTCTCTCCAATTTCGTACTGGACCGTGGTCTCTTCAAACTTGCTGGATGCGTCGGGAAGCGAGGTAGTCAAAATTACAGCATAACTATCTCCAAGTGATGACTATTTGGTTTTCACCTTGTTGTAAAAAAGAGTGAAGATGGCGGAAAAATCCATGGCTTACTTCAGAGTAGAATGCGAATGGGAGCACTGACACTTTACATGGGACGTTCTGGTCGTAGACATAGTCGTCAGACTTTCTTAGAACGCCAAGGGTTTCGCTGGCTCCAACTCGGATGTTCTTCGACCATCTAGTCTTGTCGCACTTTCACATAGCGCCCAGCTCGGTTACGCCTAATTGGATATTATAGATTTTCAGATGGGATCCCAGGGGACGGCATAGCTGAGGGACATTCTCCCTACGTTCGCTTGACTTGGTTCATAGTACTCGTGCCACAGCCGTTGTCGGGGTCGATCAGCTCACTCTCCTCCGCGACACAACCGGTCTGGAACATTTCCTTCTCCATGTCACCATTTCCAGTGAGATATATCACACTATCTATTTTCCGTAAAACTTTCTTCATCTTGCCAAGCTCGGCCTCTTGAGCGTCCTGCCATCAGGCGATCTTCTTATTCAACACTGCATATCGGTGCTCGATTCTCCCATAGATTTCTTCGCTGAATCCTTTCATTGCTGAGAGGATAGCTTCAATGACATCTGATTGCTCCGCGGCTTTTTTTATGATTTCGCTGATACCGAATTGTCTTCCCATTGTCTCCACTTTTTGCACCATTTAATTCGCCGCTGTGTCAAGGTTGTCCAAATAAGCCCGCGGTAAGGATCTCTGTTCGACTCCTCTTTATTTACCTTAGTGAATTATGAGGAACAAAGCAAGTAACATATAGGGACCATCATCCAACACAACCGCCGTTAACACGAGGGAGGACGATTTCACTGCTGGCCAGATAGGCTTCTTCCTTTTTGACTGGTCCGTCCGCCCCTCTCTATTCTCTGGGTGAACACATGTGTTGAACTGACCCTGCTCGCCACCACGGCAAAGTCGAAGTTTTCCTTATTCAATCGTCGTAACCATACCTTTTTATAAATGAAAAAAATTGAGGCAATAGCTACATAAAGCCTCCTTAAGACGATCTTACTCTAGCTCTTATTTCTAAAAATAATTAATACAGATATAGTTACTTACTCGTATGTCGTATATAATACTAAACTATCAGATATTTTTCTAAATGATGTGTGAGTCTGAATGAAGAATCATATAGATTTTATAAAGCTACGGTTGTTATAAATATACGTTTTTCTTAAGTTATGTGAACTCTTTATATGTTTATGAAGATCATTTGTTGGTTGTGGAAGGTGATTCGGAGAAAAAAAACAGCCACATCAACCAATAGTTTAACTCCCGACGTTTCAGCAAACATGTCACTCTCTTCAGTATATATATATTTGCCATCTAAAAAGCACATGTGCTCGTGGTCAGGATATGTTTCCTCTATTTTTAATAACAACACCTGACCCACTTATTTTTTTTCAATTGTTCATATATATATATATACATATACATATACAGTAATCCCTCGTTATCACGAACTCGGATTATACGAACTCTCGGTTTGCGCGAATCGTTTCTTTTCCCCCGTTAAATTTCAATGCTTTCCAACGAGATTTTGCCGGTTAAGACGAAATATTCGGTTATGACAAAATACGAATTAAATTTAGCCCCCAGCAGAACTAATCAATCGGTTAAAACGAATTCTAATATGTTTTTAAAGGCGAGTTATAAGTAAAACAATAAACTATTAAAACAACAAAAACGCCGTTGATATCAAGTATTGGCTCTCTTTGTCTTTTGTGTAAACATTCGTCCTTTGCTTGTTATGATGACTCATTTGCTATGAAACCATCCCCTTGGAGTCGTTCCATGTACTCAATCAGTGGAAAATTTCGACTCTATTGTGCCAGTATTGCTGTTTTTCTCGACTGATAAATGTAGGGGCCATGGTGACCCCTGCCAGCCAGCAGCCAAGAAGCGCACGCTTTCACGGAATTTCACAGAATATTATATTATTCTTATTTTTATAAAAAACATATATTTAAAAATATTAAATATAATATAAATAATAAAAATATATTCTGTGAATAATAATCTGTGTAAATCGAGCTCTCAGAAGAAAAAGGACTTATTTCTATTTGTTATATCTTTTTTATAACCGACTAATTGATTGTATTATAAAATAATGCGCTTGAAATAAAAATTATTAAATTCTAAATAATCGAAGTGTGAATTGTTTGAGCTTCAATAAAAAAAACCTACATAAACATGTCATCTAAACCGCGAAAAAAAAAAGCGCCATTGATCTTGCCTTAAAAAGGAAAATTTTGGACGAAGTTGCACGTGGAGTGTTATCTAAGTCGCAAATTGCCGAAAATTTTCAAATTGCGAAATCCACATTATCAACCATTCTAAAAAACAAAGAAAAAATAGATGCGGCTGTTGCCTCAGGGTCTTCGAGCTCTTCAAAACGACTTCGAAAAGCATCCCATCAAGACGTGGAAGATGAGCTTTTAAAATGGTTTAAAAAAGTAGACAAAATAATATTCCTGTATCCGGCGCACTTGTCAAAGAAAAGGCTAAAGAAATAAGTGTCTCATTGGGTGTGGAAAAAACAGCTGATTCGTTTTCACTTCCAGAAACAATGCTTGATGAGCCTGAAGAATGGACCAAACTCCTTTCAGCTACAAACCCAGCTGAGACTTTGACTTTCCTGGAGTATGTTGCCCTGGATGAAGGGTTGGAAATTTGCGGTTCACCCGAATTAGAAGAAAAGAAGAAGAAGAAACAGAAGACGATGAGGTGAAAGAAGAGATAATGATGCCTACTAGAGGGGAAGTAATCGCGGCCCTCGAAACCCTCCAGAAACTGTCCAAAACCTCTGCGGATATTGATGTTCATTTTGAAGATGACCTGGATAAAATAAGAAGGGAGTGTCTGAAACAGTGCCCAATCAAATACCACCAAAAAACTATAACAGACTTTCTGAAGCCTGCAGAGAAAACCCAAATATAGGATACTCTATGCATACTGCATATGCTGCATACACATAAACATTGTATGTACCAAGTATATTATGTAAGTTGTTTCTTTTGTTGTTCTTTTTATTTGTGTTTTAAAATAAACTTATATTCTCATGTTATTGCCTTACATTGTGATTATATTATCCATATTGTCTTTTAAAATAAAATACTTTATGTACATACATATACATAATTGTTGTTCCTTAAAATTATAAAATATTTTCATTAATATTGTTTTCAAATAAATTTATTCGTTATTCCTCAGAAATGTAGTTTTCTTACTCATCAGTAGTACATAAGTACAACCCCCGGATACCACGAATTCAATTCGTCTAATACGAATTCGGTTTATACGAATTCGGTATATATTCTTTTAAGACGAAAAGGGTATTTCGTTCTCCCGTTGAGTTCGTCTTAACGAGGGATTACTGTAGTTATATTAGGGTTAGTCTATAGTTATCTATATTTTCTTCATTGTTAAAATCTCACTAAATTAATTCATTTTTTTTAAATAAAGAAGCACACTCTGATGTGTAATAAATTAATCCACTCATCAATGCAATGGATATTTAGTGTTCTCGTGCATTCGAATCACCTTCCATGCTGTATTGGAACGCTAGTCAGCTACTAGAATAGAGCAGCTAGAGGTTAACTTAGAGAGGGTGTAAAACTGATGAGCGGAGCCCTCCATATGAATCTTTATTAATCACAGCAATATATCTGAAAAGGTATCATTTATGTATATGGGAAAATTAGTGTCGAATTTTAAGCAATTTATTTAATAGATAAAACTCAATATTTAATTGATAGTAAGAAGTTCTTAGATTTTTAAATAGTAAACAACGCAGGCGCTCGCGTGGCTCTTTCTATCTGCAAACAGTACTGTACTAGTGTTCTTGTTTTTATACAAATATATATGCTTTATATATTGAATGTGATACGTGTGGATGCGAAAATATCTAAACAAATACCTTTTTTAAAATTAAAATATTTCTATCTTATATAGATAGTCTAATATTATATGCGCATTAAGAAATAGTAAAATATATATAGTAATAAATAGTTTTAAAAATGTTTTTTAAATATCCGTCTTCTTTATAAACCTTTTGGTATTCTTTTCACAAAAGGGTAAAATAATTGAAAGAATTCAAACTGTATTAAAATTCACACACAATCACTTTCTATGTATGATGTGTGATAGATATAAAAGAAGAAGGAAGTTTTAGACATTAAATATTAAAGCCTCATGATATGAATGTGTTTACATTGCTAATAACGAATTGAATAGAGCAGTTTCAATATAGAATCTAAGTTCTTAATGAAACAATCATACATAGACGCAACAATTCTATAAATGCACGGCATTAGCCTCTCGGAGGACTCACCGATGGCCCCCGGCAGGATGGAACCCGTCTCGGCGAAGCGAGTGAGGATCTTGGAGACGCAGCCGTGGGAGACGAGTAGCTGTCGCGATATGTCGCACGGCCGCAGCCCGCCCAGGGCCAGCTCCAGGATCCGTAAACGCACGGGGAAGGGCAGCGGCTTTCCGTTGCAGAAGGACCCCCCGAGCTGGTTGACTCCGTAGTTGGCCGACATGATGTGCCACCAGCTAACTTTGTGGCGCTCCCATTGGAAGACGCCGCCCACCTTGCTATTGATTGGAGTCGCACACACCTGCTTCCATCACCAAGTTATGCACGTGTTTGTTGCACTTTTTTTATTTCTAAATTTAAAAAAGTATTTTGTTATAGTTAAATCGATTTATAATCGATATATATGCTAAAAAAATGCCTTCACGCGCCTAAGTATAAAATAAAAGTACATCCCACCTACAGAAGATATCTGAATACTGAATGTCTCTCAACGCAGTTTTTTTAGTATTTTCAGTTGGTATATTTAGTTGCTTCTTCTACGTGTATAAAAGTTTGGCTTAAACCGTTGATAAAAGTATTTTCGGAAATGTTAAACACTTTCTTGTATCTCTGAAACGGTGGTTCCAATGTGAAATGAATGAAGAAGACTTACCGCTAGCTAGCAACCAAAGTGTGGACCACAAGGACCAACTTGCGCTCGCCCGACCCAGTCAACCGAGAACAATACCTAGGCCGCACCGAGCCTAACCGAAATTACACGCAGACCACATTTCCTAAGGTAGAAGGCTTTCCTTGTAAATAAAAGCTACCTTTTGAACAATGTCCCATTTGTATATGGTAACACGTTGGAAATATTGCTAAATTATATTCAATAATTCTAACTGTACTCGCTGACAGAAGCACTCAACTAGTATAGGGATAAAAAATGTTAAAATATATCATAGAAGTTAAAATATATCTCTTTAGTGTATTTATCCAATCTTTTAAATTAAATATTTGATTGGAATATACCATATATGAACTGGCTTATACCATCGATACTGATTGTCATGCGATTTTTTAGGTTCACAAAAATTATTGGCATTAGTAATAAAATCTTTGCAAATTAATATTCCATTTAAACGGGAACTATTCTCGAAAAGTATCAGGGAGGAACATAATATAAACACAACACCCATTAACACATTTATTCTTCTAAAATGATCTACAAGAAAAACGTTTAGATTTAGTAATCTAAAGAAACAAGGGTCGCCTCTTCCGTCAAAACAGACGTCTAAAAACAAACGCCATCTATTGACCGTCGCCGCAACTAGCGGCCTCGGGTCGGTGACAAAGCCACAACACCAGCTTTGGCAAACTGAAAAGCGTCCACCTAGAGACCGTGGTTTCGGCCTAATTGCCCTCGTCAGTCTAGGGCGGACTATATTCCATGAGATCCACACGAGATCTAATGAAATCTTGACAATCCGCCAAAGAGGTGTTTAGCTGGCAAAGTGACTGGGCCATATCTATGGCTAAAATATAGATGGAAATTTTGACGGGAGGAAATTGATCTAAATAAACAAGGGTCGCCTCTTCCGTCAAAACAGACGCCTTCTATTGACCGTCGCCGCAACTAGCGGCCTCGGGTCGGTGACAAAGCCACAACACCAGTTTGGCAAACTGAAAAGCGTCTACCTAGAGACCATGGGTTCGGGCTAATGGCCCTCGTAATTTCCTCCCGGCAAAATATTTCCATCTATATTTAGTAATTTGTCCAAGAAAATTGGTAAGTTGTCGCCATATACAGGTTCCTCATTGACACAGCCTTATCATTTTACAATGCCAAATCCAAACATGCTAAATAGCTCGTTCATAGTTAAAATACAAACGTCTTTATTTTCATTTATAACCCGATCCATGATGGCTCAGGCCTATCTAATACACCATCACTGATTAAAACAGAATTCGTGATATTGCAATGGTCTTACCGATATATTCAATGAGTTTTGCTTTTTCTAACTGAGAATTTTTCTTATTTGTTTTTGGTTTATTTCAAATATACACAAGATTTTAATATGTCCATAATTATAAATATTTTAACAGTCCCAAAATGTAGATACAATTCAAGGCGCAAGCTCAGCCATCATGTAATCACAAACAAACCAATAAAGTTTTATTGAGAGTCCGCCGCACTCAAGACAGAACAAGGGCCCAATTTCAGATTTGTTAGTTTTACTTCCGCCCCCCACCGGCAAACGAGCGGACAACAACATATCATCTCTCCCTCGCGTGTAGATCACTCCCTATTCAACCTTGTCGCCTTTTCGACGCTGGCTTCTATATGAGGTAACATCCAACCTGGCTCGACCTTTGTGTTACCCATTGACGCATGAAATCACTTTTGTCCCATGACTGCTAGTGCTTGCACTATCACTTCAATCAGTCGACAGGATTATACCGAAATAATCGCAAAGCGGATGGAACCTGGAGAGCAGAGCGGCACCAGACATCACCACCATGAAACCCACGGGAATAGTGGCATAACTCACGGAACCCATCCGATACATCATCCTTCCCAGCCTCAGGAAGATGGTTTACCTCACAATGCCAAAAACCTTTCATTAAACTCGCCATTACAAGTTCAACGTGTTCACCACAAATATCAGCACTTCACCTGACGACAAGAACTTCTATCCCCTGCCCGACTGTACCCTCTCCAACTATCACTAAACTTAAAACAATTATCGCTTCATTGTCGAATAAAAAGCTCAGGAATAGACAAAATATTCTCCCAACCATCACCGAGGACCTGGCCATGGCCGCATCAACCAGTGCGATTTTCATTTTATTAGAAACCTATACTATCGGCATAGAGTTATCAATAAAATAACTTTTAAAATTGCGAGTAACAAGTACATTAACGCTATCGAAAGAGCTAAGAAAAAAAGTTGGAGAATATTCATTGAAGAAAATGAATCAGACAACCCATTTGGAAACGCCTATAAAATTTTTAAATCTCTGAGATCATCCAACAACAATAGAGGACTTCCTATGATAGATAATATACCGGATACTTTAAAGAAATAAAAAATGAAAAGTCTCTTGAATGATTTATTTCCAGATGATGATGTACACTCAGATAAAGAGGAACATGCTATTATTAGAAACTATAAACCTGAATATAACAACCAAAATAACATTTTTATAGAAATAAAAGATGTAGAAAATATTATTTCAAAATTAAATATCAAGAAAGCTCCAGGTCCAGATTTTATCAGTAATAATATGATCAAACAGGCAGGTACACTTTTAATCCCGATTTTACAACAATTATTCAACAAATGTATTGAATTAGGTTATTATCCGGATGTATGGAAAGGCTCTACTGTAAAGATCATTCCAAAACCTAATAAAATGAACTATGAAACAAGCAAAAGCTACAGACCTATATCATTGACATCAAACATTTCAAAAAATTTTGAAAACATAATTAAAAACAAAATCAATAAATATTATGAAGAGAACAATCTAATGAGTCCAAGGCAACATGGATTTACTAAACATAAATCAACGAACAGTGCAATGGAAGATATAATGGAAACCATATTGAAACACAGACAAGGAGAACTGACTTCTTTGATTACAGTGGATATAGCAGGCGCTTTCGACAACGCATGGTGGCCAGCAATTATTAGAAGACTCGATTTGGATAACATTCCCTCCATATTGATAAGAATTATACAATCTTATTTAAACAGTGAAAGAAGGGCAAATTTCTCATATGAAGACACAAATGTTACAAAAAATCTGACAAAAGGATGCCCTCAAGGCGGCCCTATATCCCCAATATTATGGAATATTTTGTTAAACGACTTGCTGAAGAGTTTCAAACATCCGAACGCAGAAATAATTTGCTACGCAGACGACGTTTCTATCATTTGTTGGAGCAAGTCTGTCGGGGATCTCAAAATATTAAGCGAATATATTCTATGCTACGTGATGCAATGGTGTAATAGGAATAAATTATCAATAAGCCCAGAGAAAACTAATTTACTTTACTTACATAATAAATCTAAAGTTCCAATTGAAATATCGAATATTATTTTAAACCCAGTAGATCAAGTTAAGATATTAGGCATAACATTTTCAAATCATAGAATAAAAAAGAAGATCAATTTTACCCCTCATATCAACGACATTTTGTGCAGGATCGTAAGAATGAAAATTTTTCTGTTTTCACTATGTGGAAAGATGTGGGGAATAAATACTAAAAAAGAATAATTTTGTATAAAACAATTATCAGGCCAGTTCTTACATATGGTTCAGAAATATGGTACAGGTTTATAAATAGTCGATGCAAAGAAAAACTAAATTCTACTCAATATCAAATTCTTCTTTGGGTGAGTAGAGCCTACAAAACTACATCTTCCAACTGTGTCCATATTCTTGCGAACATCCCCCTTCTCACAGATTATATTGAATCTAAAATTATTAAATATGATTTGGCTCATCTTTCAATAGAGGATAAAAATACTTATAAACCACATTCTCCAAGAAAAAATTTCTCCATGCAAACCACTACAAAATGTTATTTTTAATGCCACTTTAAATGAACCCACCAACAAACAATACCAAAATCCAGAATACTTAAAACAATTATCATTAGAAATAATTAATAACATTCCTAAAAATGCAATAACTATCTATACCGATGGTAGCAGAGACGAGCTAGGACACACTGGCAGTGGCTGTCTCATCAAAACCACAAATGGCATTGAGAAAATGAACAGAAGAAACCCAGATTTTTGCTCAGTCTTCAGATCAGAACTTATAGCCATCTATGAAGCCTTAAAATCCATCAGAAATACTAATTATCAAGATATCTGGATTCTTACTGATAGTAGAAGTGCCATACAACACTTGAGTCACACAGGGGAACTTAGAGACAAAGTAAGCAGGAACATAATTGGTTATCTCCAAAAACTCTCAAAAACCTCAAAAATTCACCTTCAATGGATACCCTCACACGTTGGCATTGAAGGCAATGAAGCTGCTGATGTGCTAGCGAAAAAAGGCACAAAAGAACCCTTGCCACAGAAAAATAAACTTACTTTTAAAGAAATAGAATCAATAGCCAAAACAAAAATAAACAAGAACTGGAGGATCCCACCTAAGCACAGTTGGTACAGTGGAGTGAACCCAGGAGGAGCTCTGAACATCAGAAATAGACAGCATCAAACAACACTAACAAGATTTAGAACAGGCCATCTCAAGCCATTGAAGATAGAAAATAATAACAAAATTTATCCCACTTGCCCAAAATGTAGTTTGGTACCTGCAGCTCCAGAACACATTTTGGCTTGCATTAGATGCACTAAACAGGACCTTTGGGAGAGGCCGCTGCTCATCATTAAACAGCTCGAGGAGCATGAACTCATGGAATTCGTGTAATCTTTACACAAGGGGATAAGAAACAACAACAACATAATTGGATCATTTTTAAGTGCAAAAATAAATGAATTATTTCTAAACACAAATGAAACATTCCAAAGCTTTTTCCCGTTTGGAATTCCAACATATTTCCGCTCCAATTTTTATAATACCCAGTTTATAACGAACCATGGAAATTTTAATGGGTTTTTATCAAAAATTGGCGCAATTGAAGACTCTAGCTGTCATTGTGGCAACGAATTCCAGGACTCGAGACACCTACTGCTGGAATGCCCACTCTTCTTCACCGCTAGACAACAGACATTAAATAATGTTGTAGATCTATATCAATTTGTAAATAGCAGAGAGAATTATCATAAGTTTAACTATTTTTGTAAATATATTCATGATTTTCTTTCAAACCTGAAAGGTTCAGATTCCTAATATATATATATCTTTTTTTCTCTTTTTATTTCGATTACTTTTTTTTTTGTAAAAATTTATAACTGTTTCTGTTTAAAAAAATGTAAATCGACGCAATTATCCCTAGCCGGGATATCGCGTTTGTGTGTGGAAATAAATAAAAAAAAACCAGTGCGAACCTTCTGACTTCATTCCAACGAAAACTTTTGTGTATATACTGTGATTACTGCTTATTTTAAACCTAAATATGCAATTTAATGTCAAATAAATTTTATTTCTTTTTAGCCTTAGCCCCTAAAAATTAACATCCATTTTACATTTTATTTATACCAATTATTTTTTATTTCTAGACTTGTATATTTTATCAAAGTTTTCTCTCGATTCAATTTTATACCATCTCACCAAATTAAAAGTTTGACATTAACTTGTATCTATTCATTATATACCATTCTTTTTTAAAACAAAAAAACCTTCATTTTATACATTTTCTAATAATTTTATTTTTAACAATTCTAAAGCTATTATTCTCAATCAACCGTCAAACTTTATACCCCTTTTTACATAGTTGTTTTTAAATAAGGTCATCTTTAAAATGAAAAACCTTTTATAACTCAAAATCCTCATTGATGAATATGTCTCTGGTATTTTTAAATGTAGGCCTGCTACCCACTGAAAACACTGTATAGCCATTACTTAGAAATTTCACCGTCATCTCATCACAACAACAGCCATAAATATAAATTCCCCTGACCTTTTAAAAATATATTTTGGCTTTTGTTCTTTCTATAAAAATATTCCTTTTTCCACAAGCCGACAAAATTGCTTTCAATTTTTTTTTTTTAATTTTCAAATACAAATTGCAAGTATCGTCACCCTTATATCTTTTTCCACCTTTACCTACACCCATCATCAGAGCAAATCCCATACACATTCCTAGGACCACCATAACACCGCCCTCTCGAACAGAACTTTCAATAAGGGATTCAACCCCAGCCATCTTCATTCAACTATATCCTTTCTCAACAAGCATATCCAATTTCAACAAACCATAGCTATCACAACAAACCACAGCCATTTAAAACAAACATAATCATCTTCAACTAGCCGTTCCACCATAATATGACACGGTACCGTTCAAAAAGGGAATCCTGACGGCCCTATCACCATTACCATGCAACCATTGTAATGATCATCACTATTCCTTCCCCCTTCATATCTTATGTATCATGTAATTCCAATAAAAAAGGTTAAATTCCCAAATAGATCACCTTCCAAACGAAAATATTGTAACGAAGTATTCATTATTTTATTAAAAGAGTATAATTTTTATGTTTATATTTTTTCTTACTCTGTAAACTTCCCTCATTGCTTATCTTTTGTTTCATCATTCATAGTTTGTTCTTGCCTTAAATAAATTACTGTGTCATCCTGAAGTTTGACTTCCCTAATTTCCCACATGGCAATATTATAAAATCCAATTAACCGCCATATTCCTCCCAGATAGAGTGAACCTTACCTACATTTAACACCAGATACCTTTAACAAATGTTACACCTTTCTTCAAATGTAGATCAGAGTTTTTCTTCTATCAGATGTTTTTAATAGCCCAACTTGTCATTGATATATCCACATTTAGAACATTTAAACTGAAATGCGTTTGTTGATGATTTGTTTCATAATGCTGCCTTTCCTTTAGAGTCATGAGTTAGTTAATAATATTTTTCGCGTTATAAATACTTTTTTATTATAAATATTATTTTTGAACCGTCGTTCCATGTTAACTCTCTAGAATTTCCTATGTTATCGTATTTGGATATTAAGAAAATTTGTTAGTTTAGGCAAGTAGAGTAAATATTCATCGTCCCATTCTGAATTACGCTGTAGACTTGTGAACAGCACCCGACCTTTTTTTTTAATTACAAAACGCAAAGAAAAATTTGAGAATCTTCAGATTGAGGAGATATGTGATGTGGCATTTCGTCTGCATCAAGGCTATCATAGGCATAAAGATATTCTGTTCACTGTTTATTTCAAATCTACTTATATCTAATGTAAGTAAATAAATATACTCGCTACGCGCGTGCCCTTGCAAACACTCTAGTTAGAAATAGTTGTTGCTTTTTTTCAGCTTGTCGAAGAGAGATTTTTCGCTTGAAAGCTAGAGCATTACAAATAATAAAAAAACACCACGCTATGAAAAAAATATTTATATTATTTAAAAATAAATAATATATATTAATGATAGTATAAAGATTGTCTTTGGTATACTTGTAATGAAACAGCACAAAATTGTAAATCGTAACCTATAACCATTCATAATATTCTCTAGATCTCTTTGCGAATATAAAAATTGAACCGATATTTGGCCGTTGGCTTTGGATAAAATAACATAAGAATATACCAAATAATTGATCAAATATAGCAAGTTGACAATCTATTCAGATAAATTTCCTCGCCGCTCAAATAGTGTTGGACATTTTATTGACACTGTGACAATATAACATGCCAATAATACTTAGGTCAATACAGAGAGTGGTACTATATAACGCCTATAAACCGTTAATATAAATATTACCTTGGAACGTTAAGAATTAGCTCCAGAAAAAAATTGAAACACTGAGCCTGCATGTCAAATATTTAACAGTCATTTTATTGATTTCTCAATTTCCATTAACCAAATTGACTTAACATTTTGCTGTAGAGAATTCCACGCCAAATCCGAAGATTTGTCAAATATAAACTCCTTAACCTTGAAATATGCGGGCAAAGTATACTGACACCCATTGATATATTTTAATCGAATACTATGTATATCTTTAGCGTTTAAAATATTTTCTGTCCATAAAATATTTTGAATATTTCTCCAGCGTTTAAAGTAATTTTGTTAGAAAGCGCAGCGAATTCAATGCATCACGTGATTCACCAGTTGTCAAGGTCCCAGATGACAGACATAGATTTAACAATATACATATTGGTTTCATTGACCAAGAGATGATTGCTGGTTTTGACAACAACAAAAGTGTATAAAAGGTGACGCCTAAATATTTATTTATTTTTGAAAAAAGCTTCACGACGTAACCCATCACTCTTTTACTACAAATAAGCTTATTGAAAACTATAGCAATTCTTACTTTATATATATCGTAATTTAAACAAAGCTACATAATGTCCTTATTTAAACTTGTACCATATTAATAACCATTAACTCTGTCCATATCTGCCTTCATCACATATTTAGTGTAATTAATTATAACTTTATTAATATAACTTAAATCATTATTATTTTTGTACCATAGAACAGGCTATAGTGAAATTAGTATAAATCCATATAAATTGAAACACTATTGATTATTTTTAACCACTCTATTGCTCTAAAATATCACAATCTGCCTTATGTAAGTAATAAAGTGTGACGTTTTTCTAGTCGTCTCAAAGTGACACCAGTTTGCCACCGGACCGCAGGGGAGGGGAGGATGACCCACATAAGTCACTGACCAATGAGAATCAATCCCCGGGGATCCGGGTAGGAAGAAGAGGGAAGGCTTGCCGGCTGTCGACGGTTAGAGTTACAGTTCATATTTCTGACAGTCACGCTCAGTACTAGGTCCGTTGTCATCTCACGGCGGCCCTCGTGGCCGCCGTTTTGGCTCCTCCCTTCTGCCCCCGCGGCTTCAGGCTAGACGCCGAGCTTTCCTCTGGTAGTCCTTAACTTTCCCCCGGTCTTGGTGCCACTTGAGACGTCCTGGGAGAGCGCCTTTTGATCCCAAACTTTGTCCTTACTGTCCCGTGCGGACTTTCCACTCTGCACGCCTTGCCACTCAACCTCGACTGCTTCCAACTCACTTGTTGGCTTACCCGGGTTTACGACATATATATTTGTCTAAGTTTCTAATATATAAAGCACATATATTTTATAATGGTATTAACAGAACAACTAAATGGTTCTAAACTTTTAAGAAAATATGATAAATAAAGAAAATGGGTTGGTCAAATATCACGGAAAATGTTAAGTCAAAGTTTAATTGATTTTTGTTCCACTGGATGACGCTCTGCAATTTAAAATGCTCATGTAAACGGTCAGAATATGCCTTTTTTGTTTTTAATATATATAGTTTTTCCTCTCTAATTTAAATAGAAATATAACACAGAGACTATTCAATATGAATGCTTCTAGAGATATATTGTATCTAATATATAAGGCACGTGTATTTTTAATTATAATGTACGAATACACAGATTATGAAATAAATATTCAATGAAAATAACATGTATATGCCTTAAGTACTAGGGGGGTTCCAATAAGTACTCATGTTCTGGAAAGAAAATACAATTTTATTTTAATAATTTATTTTATAACATAGTCCTCTTTTTGGGATATATATATATATACTTCTCTCTCACAACGCCCCTACCATTTTTTCAATCCTTCAAAAAAAAAAAAAAAAAGGAATTGTGCATTCTACAAAATATACCTCAGTCTGAGCGATAACCTTTTCATTTGAGCCTAATTTCTTTTTTCCCAATAGCCATTTATTCATGTTCGGGAACAACTGTAAATAACAAACAAATACGAGGGCGAAGGAAGTAATTCATAACTCGATTCGTATAGTTTTGCTGCGACAACTCCGGATGGATTTGGCTGTGTCTTGTCCTGGTGAGAAATCACTTTTTTTATTCGTCAAAGGTGACTGTGTCTCCTCCAATTTCTTGTGGAAGATATTTAACGACTCACCATAGTATTATTGTTCCCAGTGATATAGTTTTCCTTTTATAAGAAGCCTATAAGAATAAACCCTTTGTATACTAAATTTGTAGACATAACCCTTCTGGTTGAGAGATCATTCGCCTTCTTCAGAGCTGATTTTCGGAAAGCGACTCGTTAATTTTATTGTTGCATGATGACCGGAGTATATGAATATGGCTTGCATTGATTTAGAAATATCATCTAGAATGCTCATATTTCTTCATGACGGAGTTTCGATTTAGATAGGATCGAATATTTCAGTTACATGTGCGGTGGGCATAATGTTATATATATGCATAATGTTATATATATATGTTGTAATATATTCCAATATATACTTATATCCCAATGTGTTATATAGTTATAGTATGGTGTACTAGAGCGCCATCTGTTATCAAATTATAAAGCTATTTTAGAGGCGTAATATTCTTTTTAAAATAAAACAATTTCTACTGTCCCCTTACTGCGATGGAAAATTAAAGGGAGGGCCTGGCTCATCAGTGGTGAACCCTCCCAGCGGTTTCGCCAGTTTAATCTACCATACCGCTGTTATTTTGCATTTTTGGAACTTCCTTTTATAGGTAACTGTTGTAAGACTCTTGGAATGGGTATTTTAGAAGAACTATGGACATAAGCTTTTAGGACAGCAGAATTAAATATAATTATAAATATATAATATGCTTCGAGCAATCGCTCTTTCGCAAATATCAAATTGTGTCTTTTATTAGAACAATAATGTTACGGTGTACTAGAGCGCCATCTGTTATCAAATTATAAAACTATTTTAGAGGCGTAATATTCTTTTTAAAATAAAACAATTTCTACTGTCCTTACTGCGATGGAAAAATTAAAGGGAGGGCCTGGCTCATCAGTGGTGAACCCTCCTAGCGGTTTCGCCAGTTTAATCTACCATACCGCTGTTCTAATAAAAGACACAATTTGATATTTGCGGAAGAGCGATTGCTCGAAGCATATTATATATTTATAATTATATTTAATTCTGCTGTCCTAAAAGCTTATGTCCATAGTTCTTATAAAATACCCATTCCAAGAGTCTTACAACAGTCACCTATAAAAGGAAGTTCCAAAAATGCAATATAACAGCGGTATGGTAGATTAAACTGGCGAAACCGCTGGGAGGGTTCACCACTGATGAGCCAGGCCCTCCCTTTAATTTTTCCATCGCAGTAAGGACAGTAGAAATTGTTTTATTTTAAAAAGAATATTACGCCTCTAAAATAGTTTTATAGTTATAGTATAATTACCAAAACGACAAAAATAAAATTTAGATTGAGTGACAGCCGGCACCAGGACAGGAAAAGGTCCGAAAAACATGTCGGGGTTCCCAGGTGTGCCCCCTTCTTGCTCTCTCGCCGCCATCTCTGTTGTGACATCCAACATGCCTCGTCCTTTTGTGTAATCCCAATCACGCCTAAACCCATTCTAATCATTGTGGCCACCACGACTGCAACCAACATGCCACACTACATTCATCCAACAGGATAACAAACTACATTAATACATATATATATATATGTATGAAAATACAATAGAAAAAAGCACATATGCTTCTGGTCAGGATATGCCTTCATTATTATATATATATATATAGATAGAAATTTTTCCAGGAGGATATAGATCTAAAGAGACAAAGGTCGCCTCTCCCGTCAAAATAGACGTCAAAACTAGACGCCATCTATTGACCGTCACCGCAAACTAGCGGTCTCGGGTCGATGACAAAGCCACAACACCAGCTTTGGCAAACTGAAAAGCGTCCACCTAGAGACCATGTTTTCGGGCTAATAGCCCTCGTCAGTCTAGGGCGGACTTTATTCCATGAGATCCACACGGGATCTAATGGAATCTTGACAATCTGCCAAAGAGGTGTTTAGCTGGCCGCCCTAGACTGACGAGGGCCATTAGCCCGATACCATGGTCTCTAGATGGACGCTTTTCAGTTTGCAAAAGCTGGTGCTGTGGCTTTGTCACCGAACCGAGACCACTAGTTTGCAGTGACGGTCAATAGATGGCGTCTAGTTTTGACGTCTATTTTGACGGGAGAGGGGACTTTGTCTCTTTAGATCTATATCCTCTCGGAAATATTTCCATCTATATTTCAGTCATAGATTTATCCCAGCCACTTTGCCAACTAAACACCTTTTTGGCAGATTGTCAAGATTCCATTAGATCCCGTGTGGATCTCATGGAATATCCGGGCAGTTGGCGTTTCTTGCGCTCCAGGGGCCTGGGTTATCCTTATTTCTCTCTCATGGAATAAAGTCCGCCCTAGACTGACGAGGGCCATTTGCCCGAAACCATGGTCTCTAGGTGAACGCTTTTCAGTTTGCCAAATCTGGTGTTGTGGCTTTGTCACCGAACCGAGACCGCTAGTTTGCGGTGACGGTCAATAGATGGCGTCTAGTTTTGACGTCTATTTTGACCTTTGTCTCTTTATATATATATATATATATATATGAAAAACAATAGAAAAAAAAGATAAGTGAGTCAGGTGTTGATATTAAAAATAAAGAAGGCATTTCCTGACCACGAATGGCGCTCTGCCCTCTGAAAAGAACATGTGCTCGTGGTCAGGAAATGCCTTCTTTATTTTTAATATACGAGGTGTGTTCAAAAGGTATCGCGACTTTTGTGTTTTTTCAAAAATTATTTATTTATTCATGAATACCTATTTTATCCCCTTCAAAGTAATCCCCATGAGATATTATACACTTGAGCCAACGGTTTTTCCAATCTTCGAAGCACTTCAAAAAATCATTTTTAAAATCTTGTTCAGCTCCTCCTTCGATGCCGTCTTTATCTCGTCAAGCGTAGCGTAACGTCGTCCTTTCATAGGCCTCTTCAGTTTAGGGAACAAGAAAAAGTCACAGGGGGCCAGATCTGGGGAATACGGTGGCTGCGGCATCATTAGTGTGGTTTTTTTTTTGGCCAAAAGGTCGCGCACAAGCAACGATGTGTGAGCAGGGGCGTTATCGTGGGGCAAAAGCCAATTTTTGTTCTTCCACAAATCCGGGCGTTTCTGGCGGATTGCTTCGCGCAAATTTCGCATAACTTGCAGGTAATATTCCTTATTGACCGTTCTACCCTGTGGCAAGAACTCATGATGCACCACGCCCTTGCAATCGAAGAAAACTCAGCAAAACTTTCACATTCGACCGAACATGGCGCGCTTTTTTCGGTCTTGGTTCGTGCGGCAGCTTCCATTGAGGTGATTGAGCTTTGGTTTCCACGTCATAACCATAAACCCACGCATCGTCACCAGTTATGACCCTCTGGAGCAAATTTGGGTCGTCGCGGACAGAGTCCAACATCTCATTAGCAATGTTCATGCGATGCTGTTTTTGGTCGCAATTGAGCAATTTTGGTACGAATTTCGCGGCGACCCGTCTCATGCCCAAATCATTAATAAAAATCGAATGGCACGAGCCAATCGATATGTTTAGGTCCTCAGCAACTTCTCTAATGGTGATTCGACGATTGGCCTATATCATTTTCTCCACTTCATTAATTTTTTCGTCTGTTGTGGAAGTGCTCGGGCGTCAGGCACGCTCTTCGTCGTTCACATCTTTTCGGCCTTCTGAGAACATTTTGTACCACCGATAAACGTTGCTTCGGTCCAAGGTAGCTTCTCCGTATGCCACAGTCAACATTCGGAATGCATCCGCGCACTTAATTTCGTTTTTCACACAAAATTTGATACAGGTTCTTTGATCCATTTTTTTAATAGGTGAAAATCGAAGACGATCCAAAACACCTGCAAGCAAAGCAGCTGTCAACAATTAAGTGAACATTCAAAATGGCCGAGTTTGTCGGCATAAGTGAGACATGAGTACCAACATAAAGCCATAAAAAGATAGAAATTCGAATATACGTAACCCGCGAAAATTCAAAATTCGCGATACCTTTTGAACACACCTCGTATATATATATACATATAGTTAAAATACATAACGAATTGGGAAAAAATATAACAAATTATAATAAATTATAAGTATAAAACCTCTTCATTCTGAAAAGATATCCACCCTATAGTTGAAAATTTCAAACACATGTTTATAATTCATCTCTAACCTTAATTATTTTAACTCTTATTTTAAAAATTGAATTCCGTTGTTTAAAAATAAATTTCAAAAAGTGTTCGAAGTAAAATAATTGTTTACCAGCCATTACTTACCAGCCATGACAGAAACTGAAAGAGCAGAATTCGCAAATTGAAAAATCGCGACTAAGAAAAAGGGCTGTAGGAAATGGAGTTCCATTTAAAATAGTCCAGAAGAAAAGTTAAATGAAATGCTTAATCATGCAGGGAGATTTCTCCTGGGCAGGACCTGGCGTAATTGAGACCGTCCAGAGTTATAATTATGTTCGGCTGTGGCTACTTAGGCGGTGGCTTCACGCCTGTCTGGAGCTGCAGATTGAAAATCCGGGGCCACCGTATTGGAAGAAGTGGCGGCCAGATGGGCGGTGGCTTGCCCCAGGCGCCCGCCTCACGCCTGACGGGATCCCAGATGTGGGAAGAGCTAATCTCGTCTTCTATTCTAGCATCTTCTTTTATCTCAATTCCTTATTTATTTGTTCTTCACGTCGAAGTGGACAGACAAAATACTAGGATCAGATTTAGACGTCTGAATTTACAGGTAATCCGAGAATATTTGTGCTCAAGGGAATATGCTGAAAAGTTTTCTCCTTCCTGAAATAAATAATAAACGTTCATTGAATGTATGACTCAATACACACACTTATATGTACTTTAGCAGGAGAATATTAACATTAGGAATTTCTTAACAATTCTTAATGATCACTTAGACACGTTGTGTTTTAATTCAGAAAAGTATATTTTGATATATTTTAACTTAATCCGAGTTATATATATAGGTAATTAAGTGTTTAACATATCAGTTATAAAAGGCTATTCACACACATATTGCTACATTTGTTGCGATTTTTATTGTTCTCATTTCTATATACATTGTATACACATACACACACTAAATAAAATACTACTTAGAGAGAGAAACTCATAATTTATGAAACAAATAAAACCAGTTATAATTCCATCAAGTCGAATCAGAGCCTTTTACCAAGGTGTAAGGTGAAATTCTTATGGAGCTAAAAGAAAGAGAGGATAAGAGAGTAACGTCGATGACTAGACGCTGGACAATGACAATCATTCTCCTATAAGGCCAATATTGTGGTAGAGATTTTATGAGAAGATCTATTTATTTATTTCAAGTGAATCAGTCTCAAGTCTGGACATCCTAAGATATATAGCCACAGAGTCATGTAGTAAGATGTTGCCTTAGGATCCGATCATTGAGAATTTTCATAGGAAGAATAATGCGGCGGTTTCCCTCTGCCTTCCTTATCCATATACATTTGACCTAATAGTAGGTTCATCTTCCTTTTGAAGCCCTTTCCAAATTTAAGGGTAAAAGAGTGCTCTTTCATTTTGAGGTGAAGTTAGAACCTTACATCAGTCTCTGCTCGGCCCCATCCTGACTTCTAAGGCGTTATCCATCTTCCGCCGCGCGGAAGCGCCAAAGGGAAACCATATTCACGTAGAAATAAGAGATTTATTTGGGCCGGCCGTTGGAGTTAGATGGAGCAAGTCCAAGAGAAGCCAATGCCAAGAAAATAAGTCAGATGGCTCCAGGCGGAGATAACATAATATTTGATACAAATAAAAGCCTCCCATCAAATACAAGATAAACTTGTTCAAAGTAACTTCCTTGTAAATAGATAACCTATTGTAAATAAAAATAATTAAAACTTTATTTATCAGGAAACATCTTTGTTTGAAGAAATTAATATCTATGTAGTGAGGACTAACTAGCGGGGAGAGAGGGAAAACAGGAATTATATTTAAAGAAATTAAATATAATGTAAATAGATAACCTATTGTAAATAAAAATAATTAAAACTTTATTTATCAGGAAACATCTTTGTTTGAAGAAATTAATATCTATGTAGTGAAGACTAACTAGCGGGAAGAGAGAGAAAACAGGAATTATTTAAAGAAATTTAATATAATGTGAATAGAAGAGTGAGAAAATATGTATATTTTCTAACACCAAGTTAACACGTGTACCAATATATGTATACTATATATAGATATGATATAATCATGATGGTCAATTTATGACTGCCTTTTACTGTAATGGCGCATCAAATGTCCAATACACTTATTTATGAACAAAACTTAAGGAAGTTGTACCTTCAATCATGTATATTGATATTCAGACAATAACTCTGTTATTATGTGTATATTATGTGATATACAGTGACCTATTTATAAGACGATAACGTGTCCTAAAAATATAAGAAATGAAAGCATTTAAGCACGGATATTCATTTTTAAACATAAACCTCTACTGTCAAAAATATATTGGGAGTGCTTGGTTCATTAGTGGTTCACCACCTTCCAACTATTTATGACGCATACGATTCTTCAAGAAAATAAATGTGCCAACACATCACCCTACGTATTGATTTCAAAAATATCAGCAAACAAATCTAAAGCAATAGCTTACTATAAATTTTTTAGATCATCATCATGTGAGGACAAGTCAGCAAGTGAATGACTTTGAGACGAAGAGTAAAGCCA
>CP092886.1:176962339-177000204 GCA_030710605.1 Cordylochernes scorpioides | reverse complement strand
TTAGCAATGTAAACACATTCATATCATGAGGCTTTAATATTTAATGTCTAAAACTTCCTTCTTCTTTTATATCTATCACACATCATACATAGAAAGTGATTGTGTGTGAATTTTAATACAGTTTGAATTCTTTCAATTATTTTACCCTTTTGTGAAAAGAATACCAAAAGCTTTATAAAGAATACGGATATGAAAAAAACATTTTTAAAACTATTTATTACTATATATATTTTACTATTTCTTAATGTGCATATAATATTAGACTATCTATATAAGATAGAAATATTTCAATTTTAAAAAAGGTATTTGTTTAGATATTTTCGCATCCACACACTTATCACATTCAATATATAAAGCATATATATTTGTATAAACAAGAACATTAGCACAGTACTACTGGCAGATAGAAAGAGCCGCGCGAGCGCCTGCGCTGTTTACTATTTAAAAATCTGAGAACTTCTTACTGTCAATTAAATATTGAAGTTCTATCTATTAAATAAATTGCTTAAAATTCGACACTAATTTTCCCATATACATAAATGATACCTTTTCAGATATATTGCTGTGATTAAGAAAAATTCAGATCGGAGGGCTCGGCTCATCAGTTTTACACCCTCTCTAAGTTAACCTCTAGCCGCTCTATTCTAGTAGCTGACTAGCGTTCCAATACAGTATGGAAGGTGATTCGACACCATAAGAACACTAAATATCTATTGCATTGGTGAGTAGATTAATTTATTACACGTCAGAGTATACTTCTTTATTTTTAAAAAAAGGAATATATTTAGTGAGATTTTAACAATGAAGAAAATCAAGATAACTATAGACTAACCCTAATATAACTATATGTATGGGTATAATTGTATCTATTGCAAACAACAAGATCGATCTATATGTATATATATATATATAAACAATTGAAAAATACAAAATAAGTGGGTCAGGTGTTGATATTAAAAATAAAGGAAACATATCCTGACCACGAGCACATGTGCTTTTTAGATGGCAGATATATATATACTGAAGAGAGTGACATGTTTGCTGAAACGTCGGGAGTTAAACTATTGGTTGATGTGGCTGTGTTTTTTTCTCTGAATCACCTTCCACAACCAACAAATGATCTTCATAAACATATAAAGAGTTCACATAACTTAAGAAAAACGTATATTTATAACAACGGTAGCTTTATAAAATCTTCATAATTCTACATACAGTCTCACACATCATTTAGAAAAATCTCTGATAATTTAGCATTATATACGACATAACTATATCTGTATTAATTTATTTTTAAAAAGAGCTAGAAAGAGATCGTCTTAAGGAGGCTTTATGTAGCTATTGTCTCAATTTTTATCATTTAAAAAAAGGTATGGTTACGACGATGAAATAAGGAAAACTTCGACTTTGCCGTGGTGGCGAGCAGGGTCAGTTCAAACCAGGTGTTCACCCAAAGAATAGAG
Source organism: Cordylochernes scorpioides (assembly GCA_030710605.1). Lineage (NCBI taxonomy): Eukaryota > Metazoa > Arthropoda > Arachnida > Pseudoscorpiones > Chernetidae > Cordylochernes > Cordylochernes scorpioides. Next base: position 176,998,744 of record CP092886.1, on the reverse strand, counting down.
AGGGGCGGACGGACCAGTCAAGAAGGAAGAAGCCTATCTGGCCAGCAGTGAAATCGTCCTCCCTCGTGTTAACGGCGGTTGTTGGATGATGGTCCCTATATGTTACTTGCTTTGTTCCTCATAATTCACTAAGGTAAATAAAGAGGAGTCGAACAGAGATCCTTACCGCGGGCTTATTTGAACAACCTTGACACAGCGGCGAATTAAATGGTGCAAAAATTGGAGACAATAGGAAGACAATTCGGTATCAGCGAAATCATAAAATAGCCGCGGAGCAATCAGATGTCATTAAAGCTATCCTCTCAGCAATGAAAGGATTCAGCGAAGAAATCTGTGGAAGGATCGAGCAGCGATATGCAGTGTTGAATAAGAAGGTCGCCTGATGGCAGGACGCTCAAGAGGCCGAGCTTGGCAAGATGAAGAAAGTTTTACGGAAAATAGATGGTGTGATATATCTCACTGGAAATGGTGACATGGAGAAGGAAATGTTCCAGACCGGTTGTGTCGCGGAGGAGAGTAAGCTGATCGACCCCGACAACGGCTGTGGCACGAGTACTATGAACCAAGTCAAGCGAACGTAGGGAGAATGTCCCTCAGCTATGCCGTCCCCTGGGATCCCATCTGAAAATCTATAATATCCAATTAGGCGTAACCGAGCTGGGCGCTATGTGAAAGTGCGACAAGACTAGATGGCTGAAGAACACCCGAGTTGGAGCCAGCGAAACCCTTGGCGTTCTAAGAAAGTCTGACGACTATGTCTACGACCAGAACGTCCCATGTAAAGTGTCAGTGCTCCCATCGCATTCTACTCTGAAGTAAGCCACGGATTTTTCCGCCATCTTCACTCTTTTTTATAACAAGGTGAAAACCAAATAGTCATCACTCGGAGATAGTTATGCTGTAATTTTGACTACCTCGCTTCCCGACGCTTCCAGCAAGTTTGAAGAGACCACGGTCCAGTACGAAATTGGAGAGAAGAAACCCAAGTCTAGAGGGTTTGAAAAGAGAAAGCTCTAGGAAAAAGAATGTGAGAGACTTACGCTGGAAAAAAATCCGTCCCGACAGTCTTCGAGAGCTTGATAAGGGCGAATATGTGCTGAACATGCACGACATGGGGAACATGAGTCGGGGAGATACTTTCATGGCAAAGAAATATGTAATCCATAGCGAGTTTTGATTAAGTGGATAAGTCAAAATTATCAATTTGACAAGAAATATATAGCATTATTAATAAAGGTTGGGATATTTTTAAAATAACACATAAGCATTTTAGAAGTAACTTGGATAAGCTCGACACCTTATCGGTTCATAGATCTTAAAAGTAACAAAGTTCTCACATATAGAAATTAGAAGAGTAAATAAACAACAAATAGCTATTCGGAAAAAAAAAACGATATAAATTAAAGTAGTTTTGTCTAAAAGCATGTAATTTATAATATAATATCCTCCTTCAATGCCTTCCTCTATTGAGGGTAGGCCACGTGGTCTCTCCATACTTCCTCCGCCATCCTCTTCATCTCTTCTTAGGTGTGTCGTCCAGTCCATTATTTTAGATCGTCTGTATATCCCCGTCAAGTCCTTCCCCTCGATCTATTCCCCCGGAGCTTTCCCTTCAACACTGTCAGCAATGTCTCTCCTGCTGATCCGTGTATCAGATGTCCAGCAAACGTCAGTTTTCGTTGTTTTATGAACTTTATTATGGCGTATATTACGGCGTTCTGTTCGCATTAGATCAAGGACTTGATTATTTGTTACCATATATGTCAAGGGATTTTGAGAGCTATTCTGTAAAAGTAGTTAATATAATATACTTACCTGTAATTAGAAAAATATTTGGTAAATAGAAACGCTGGCGCAGGGGGCAGCAAGCCTCGCGTTTCGACCCCTACGGTGATTCGCAAGATCCAGGAGTACAAGCTGGAGAACCGGACCATCTTCGCCTGGGAGATCCGCGAGCGGCTGCTGTACGACGGCGTGTGCGGGCGCGACTCCCTGCCCAGCGTCTCCTCCATCAACCGCATCCTGCGCCGCACGCTTCCGCACCTCCACGACCCGACGCCGCTCCCGGAGCCTCCTCGTTCCAAGTCCTTCTACATCCGCGACATCCTCGGAATAGACTAGGTATCGCTATACTCTCCAACCCGTCACTAGCTCCGTTTGACACACTATGACATGAATCATATTTGTAGTCATATATAGTTGATAATATGCTGTGTCTATTATTAAATCAGTTCCAAATCGATTTAATTCGGACAAAAAAGACACCTTCTTCTTATATATATCCAACTATGCTCCTAAGTAAAGTTGATGAATTAATGAAGCAAATGGCATTTAGCATGCTTTCAATTAACTGGATGCATTCCTCTTAATATATATAATGAAAAATAATGTTGATTTTATAGAATGCAAAAAATAAATTATTTAAATGTTTTTACCTGTGTTATCGTAATAGTGAACTTTATTAACACCTTAAATATCCACCTCGTCTCATCATTATATTTTACCCGCTTCAGATATTAAATAACGATAATATTGGTAAAAAAGTATTGATGGTGAAATATAGTGTTTTTGGTTATTCTAATAACAATGCTTTATATTTTATTAAATGGAAATATTTGGGAATAAAATAGCTCCCTTTTTTGACAAGGCGCTGCATATTTAAAACGGTTTAACACCTATAGCAGCAGCAGTCTTGATGGACTGATGGATGGAATTTGTATTCTGATGTATGATTGATGTAAAACTTCCACAGGAAAATGACAAACTCCCATGTGATAGCTCTTTGAACGAACCGAATATCTTTGTTTGTAAAAAGCCCCCCTCAAATATATTTTCTTATACAAAATATATTTCTATACAAAAACGACCAATTGCCATAATTATTATATTAATTATTATATTAATACAATTATTGTTTATCAAAATAGCCGTTGTAGTTATATTTTTTAAATATTTTCGTTTGTAAATTATTGGTAATGATTTTTAACTAATTGAATTAAAAAGTTTTAAATATGAATTTGTTCAAATAAAAAGATTTCTGGTATTAAAATCTGATATTTTCATTTAATCCATGTACAACTTGAACTTAACAAATGCTGATATTGGTGCGTGTGATATTGATACACATCGTACTGTTTCAAATTAAGGTTTTAAAGATTTGATCTTGATACAATCTAGAGACCAAAGAGATTATGCTATACATTGTTAAGAACGTTTCAACCCAAAGTTCATGTGTAAAATAACCTTCCGTGTAAGTTATTCTCACTAAGCTACGTGTTTAGAACTTATAATCAACTCTACCATTCAACCGTTCTGCCTTACTCGTTTAAAATTAAAATAAAGCAAAATATTTTAATAAAATATTCTTAAAAACTGACATTTTTCTAAGCCGAACCTGTTCTAAGTAATTCCGCTAAACCTGCATTTGTTGGGTCAGTCTCATTACAATAGTCAATCATTACAAGAGTCAAAACAGCGTCACCTTTTGGTACTGAGAATATTAATTTTATAATTCATATATTTATTTAAATTTGTCATTATAAACTAATCACATTATAGGAAAATATTTCAGGAAAGTTTTTACTGGGATCAGGTTGATATATTGAGAAGAAAATCATCTGCTCATCGTGTAACTGAAAGTCGCTGATGGCTTGCGCCATTTGTCTGAATGAATATCAACTAATCGTTATTTTTTAATTATTCCAGAACATCGTCGAATCATCCTTTCTTGAATAATCAAGAAAAGCCAACCACGTACGCGTTTCAGGCTATTGGACATTCTTTGATTTTTCAGGAAGCTTCAAAGACTTGCTTATTTAGTCGTTGAGGTACAGCCTGCATCACGCTGACGAGGACCAACGACCTGAAACGCTTACGTGTTTCGTCTTTTTTTCTATCAATCAAGAAGGGATAATTCGACAATGTTCTGGAATAATAAAAAATTAACGATTATTTTATATTTATTCCGACAGATGGTGTAAGCTATCAACAAATTCCCCTTTCCAAATTTCAGCAGATGTTTTTTTTTTCTTAATTTCTATTTGTTATGCTATTTCTCTCTCACACACACATATATATATAACTAAAAATATTAGAAACCATCTGAATGTTGTTAACAATCAACAATATAGGTAGAGGTTTAATATTTAAAAGGAACGGATAAGCTCTATGTATTAGATAATATCCTGCCCAGAAGTCCAACCTCTCCTCTACGTGGTGGGCGGAAGAAGCACTACAAGTAAGGGACTGCCCTGTAGGGCGAAGTACGGTGTCGTTAGCTCCGAGCTGCTACGGTAACCGTGAAGGCCTACAGAGAACTCTAAAATGTGGCTGAATAACGAGGCAATGGCACCCCCCCCCCCCATCCTTTTCCCATGTAGCAACAAAATCACTGGACAAGACACACCACCACCATTAGATAATATGTTTTTTCTACTCGTCGTAAAGACCGGAAGGTTTTACCTTCGAATATTGTGATAAAAAATATCGGAAACTCTCTCTCCCATTAAGAGGCACTCGCTACATCTATCACAATGTAAACTATCGTCTTGAGAACCTAAATCTAGTGTACTGTCGAATTACAAACACAATTGCCATTATTATACATTTCTTATATAGAGCCCAGTCGATGGAATGTCGCAAGAACGAGAAGGTATTTTAATATAGAATTTTTAAAACAAACGAAAATATACATCTATATATTTAATTAAAAAGTCATATATTGGATCAAAATATCATTTATTTTACCAACATTTCAGTTGGCTCAACGCCAACCTTTTTCAAGTTATTATAACATATTAATGTGTGAAAAAATAGTGCAAATGTGATATTGTACTGGGATAAGGTGCATATATTATGAAAAATAAAAAGACATCTCCTTATCGTGCAACTGAATATTTTGCCAATTCTGGAATAATTAAAAATCAGCGAGAATAGTTGATATTTATTCTGATAGGTGGCCCAAGCCATCAGCAACTTTCAGTTGCACGATAATGAGATGCCTTTTTTTTTCATATTAATGTGTGTCACACATTAATATGTTATAATACCCTGAAAAAGGTTGGCGTTCAGCCAAATGAAATATTGGTAAAATAAATGATATTTTGATCCAATATATGTCTTTTTAATTAAAGATCTATTTATGGATTGCTCTATTTTCATCAAAACATCTATATATAGCCCATCAGAAAGTCACGGACAAAAGTGGAATAAAGAAATGATCCATTGGAGACACCTATATTTATAAAATTTATACATTTTCTAAAGTTACATAACATTAAAGTCTTGCAGTGTAAAATTAAACTATATTAATCATAAAATTATAAACAAAGCTAATTATAATAACAGGAATTCATGTGATAAGAATATAGAGCTTGAGTTCCATGATATGTGAAAATAGAATGCGGTAATTCTGTATTGTGAATAACTGTAACATATATGTTCAGTTGCTATATATATCACATTTATGTCTCTCTGTGAAAAAAAAAACGAAAGTTCTAATTGTACAATTGTAAACAAGATTAATACAATATTTTACTCTGGGGAGAGATGACAGGCGGGTCCTCAGCTAGCGGATAGGGGAGCAGCCATCAGATATGGCGGTTAGCGGCGAATATCTCCTAGGCAGTCCCTGATCTACAGCAATCAACGGTGTGTTGGGATAACCTGTCTGGTGGAACTAGACCTATGAAAAACCGACAAAACTCAGTTACAATGATGGATTAATGGTGATATATTTTCTGTCATTAAAATTAAGCACTAACAACCAACAGCTGTGTATGAATTTATGTAAAGGTCGGCAGCCAATGTTTCTGTTCTCTATGTTCGGAACGACCTCATCTGAAGTCAAGTCGGACTACCACAGTATGTGTTTCAGCCTCTTTGGATCAACGGCAGACGCACGAAGTCCTCATCGTTTTCATGAAGTTTCCGAAAAAGATATTTTAATTTGATAACTAAGAGCGTATTAATACCTCTCACTGAAGGTAACTAACGTAGAATTATAGACAGGTTTAATTAAATATATTTCCATAGACACGTTGAATCCATGAACCAGTGACAGAATAGTCGCCGATCCATCGACCCCGGCTGCCGTCAGACCGTGGCTAATTCTAAACGAAATTTCCAGAGGTGCCGGGTGTAATCCCGGAAATAACTTGCACCCTTCCGTCACATCCCACAATCCTATTTTAAACAATTTTAAACGCCCGCGGTCTGATTCCAAATTAAATTTTTAAAATATCAATTTAGGCTTTTGTCTCTCTCGCCCCACTTTACAGTTAAGCCTCTTTTGTGAGACACACACACAGAAAAATATTTTCAAATATTTTTAACTAACCTCGCGCACACATGTTATGTAAAAAATGTATGTATGGACACATTTGTATTTGCTACTATAATCCTGTCGTAAAAACTTGACTGAAGTAGTATTTTGGTTAAATATTAGAATGCATATTTAGTGTGAATGATTTAGCAATGCTCCTCTACTTCTTAGCCCCTAACACGCAATATTTAAATTGATAAATCAAAGGAATGCGCTGTTTCAGTGTTTTTATAAAAGATATATATAGAGGAATATTCTTTACACACACGTATATAATTGTTTAAATAAACTTTTAAAATCCCCCTACTCGAATAAGGAAATAATTTTATCGATTATATAAAACATCTAAAAAAATCTTCTCCCTTGATATTTTGAATAAAATAAATTAAAATTTATTTAATTTAATACGAAATCCAATATATATATATTGAAAGTGTCACACTGATTATAGAATAGTTGTTTTCAGATTTGTGAATGGGAATAAGTAAACCTTTTTAAATTAATATTTATGAGAATAATTCTTGCAATTTTTTTATATTTTCAAAAGAAAGGTAGAGACAAGGGAGAGTGGAATACTCAGAACAGACGGTCTAGAAGCGCCAACTCCTAGTCCCATTGTCTGGTGTCTTCCACAAGAAAACAACTAATTACTCTCAGTAATTTGTAGCGTACTAAAGGGCAGCAAGTGGCGAAACCCATTACTTGACCGCCTCAATTGATCGGCTGCTCTTCTGGCAACATTGTCTCTTCATTTGGCGGCCCCACAAGTAAACCTTTCACTCACTCTCTGTCATCATTGTTGTTGGATTACTTTAGTATCTATACATGTAAACATCATTGCAACATTGTTATCTTCATTTGGCGGTTCTACAAATAAACTTTTCACTCACATTCTGACCTCGTTGGTGTTGGATTACTTTAGTATCTGTACATGTAAACATCATTGCAACATTGTTATCTTCATTTGGCGGTTCCACAAATAAACCTTTCACTCACCCTCTGACATCATTGTTGTTGGATTACTTTAGTATCTGTACATGTAAACATCATTGCAACATTGTTTCCCTTATTTGATGGCACCTAAAGTAAGCTTTCACTCACTCTCTGTCATCATTGTTGTTGGGTTACTTTAGTATCTGTACATGTAAACATCATTGCAACATTGTTTCCTTCATTTGATGGCTCCACAAGTAAGCCTTTCACTCACCCTCTGACATCATTGTTGTTGGATTACTTTAGTATCTGTACATGTAAACATCATTGCAACATTGTTTCCTTCGTTTGATGGCCCCTAAACTTTCACCCACTTTCTATCTCATTGATGTTGGATTAATTTAGTATCTGTGCATGTAAATATGATTGCAACATGGTCAGCTTCATTTGGCGGCTCCTCATGTAAACCTTTTCACTCACTCTCTGTCATCATTGTTGTTGGGTTACTTTAGTATCTGTACATGTAAACATCATTGCAACATTGTTTCCTTCATTTGATGGCCCCACAAGTAAACCTTTCACTCACCCTCTGACATCATTGTTGTTGGATTACTTTAGTATTTGTACATGTAAACATCATTGCAACATTGTTTCCTTCATTTGATGGCCCCTAAACTTTCACTCACTTTCTATCTCATTGATGTTGGATTAATTTAGTATCTGTGCATGTAAATATGATTGCAACATGGTCAGCTTCATTTGGCGGCCCCTCATGTAAACCTTTTCACTCACTCTCTGTCATCATTGTTGTTGGGTTACTTTAGTATCTGTACATGTAAACATCATTGAAACATGGCTAGCTTCATTTGGCGGCCCCACATGTAAACCTTTTCACTCACTCTCTGTTGTCATTTTTGTTGGGTTACTTTAGTAACTGTACATTTAAACATCATTGCAACATGGTCAGCTTCATTTGGCGGCCCCTCATGTAACCCTTTTCACTCACTCTCTGTTATCATTGTTGTTGGGTTAATTTAGTAACTGTACATTTAAACATCATTGCAACATGGTCAGCTTTATTTGGCGGCCCCTCATGTAAACTTTTTCACACTCTCTGACATCATTGTTGTTGGATTCCTTTAGTACCTATACATGTAAACATCATTGCAACATGGTCATCTTCATTTGAAGGACCCACAAATAAACTTTTCACTCACTTTCTGACATCATTGTTGTTGGATTACTTTAGTAAATGTACATGTAATCATCATTGCATCACGGTCATCTTCATTTGGCGGCACCTCAAGTAAATATTTCAATCACTCTCTGACATCTTGTTGAATTACTTTAGTAAATGTACATGTAAAAATCATTGCAACATGGTCTCTTCTATTTGGCGGCCCCTCAAGTAAACTTTTAACTCATTCTTTGTTAACATTGTTGTTGGATTACTTTAGCAGCTCCTAGAAAAATATTATCTACTTTATTTGCCGGCCCCACAAATAAACTTATACTTTCTGTGCTGAATTCGTGTAGTATTGATATAAGTGACCTCCCAATCCTCTGGAAAGCATTGTTGGGATCATTCAGCGAGTGTAATTACACACTGGTGTGTTCTCACTACAAGTAACTTTGTTAGAATCGTCTAACCAATATTAAACTACATATACCGTCCTGAACATTTCCACAACTTCCATTTGATGTTCTCAACGGTTAACTTCCCATTTTCTAGCAATGTTATCGACTTATGTTCAAATCAAAAAGCTTGAGGGATAAGTCTCTTTCAAATACATTTATTTCCAGCTTTCGGGCACAACCGCCCTTCGACAGGAAAAATTATATTAGCTACTAAAGTTTTCGGATCTAATCTATATATACATTTGTGAGACGCCCGTGTCTCAAGTGTAATGCGAGGCTTGCCGCGGGAGGGGATGAGATCTTTGAAAAAGATGGCCGTTTAGTCCATTGAAATATCGGAAATAAAAGATTATCTATTGAATCGCAGAGTTCATGATACCGAGGGGGGTTTGGTGGCTGCAGGGAATATTACATTGTAAATTTCAGGTAAATCAATTTTTCTATTGAGGCTCTGGAATTTGCTTGACAGGATGGATTCAATGATTAGTATTTGGTGTTTGTTGGCAATATTGGAATAGTGAATTTTCAGTGATGTAATGTTGAAGGAATGGCCAGTTTCGTTTATGTGCTGTACTATTAAGGATCTATGGTCTAAGTTATCTATATTTCTTTTGTGTTCATGAATTCTAATATTGACAGGTCTCCCGGTTTCGCCTACGTAGATTTTTGGGCAGTTCAAACATTCTATGGAGTAAATAGCGTTTCGTGGTGTGCTGCGAGGTTCATTGAGTTTCATGATCTGGTTTCGGAGAAGGGATCCAGAGGTAGGTGCGCAGGTGAAGTAGGTTTTGATTCCAAATTTCAATAAGAATCTCGCTATTGTGGAGGATAATGGTGAATACGGCATATTGCAAATAGATCTGTATATTGGAGACTGTGTCTTTTTAGTTGGGTCATAAAAGTGTCGCAATATAAAGGATATCGGGTATGCGCAGTCCCTGAGGTTAGCTAATATGTTCTGTGTTTCAAGGTTCTTGTTTCTGGAGGGAGCAGTGGGTATGGACTCGTTTTGATAGAGCAATGACTGTGTTGATTTTGTGACTGATAGGACAGAAGGAGGAGTATTGAACGTAATTAGGACGGAAGGATGGTTTATAATAAACGGTGGTGTGCAATTCATGTTGGTGCCGGATGATTTTAACGTCGAGAAATGGAAGGGTATTATTGGTTTCTTTTTCAACGGTGAAGTGAAGATCAGGGTGATAATTGTTTAGATTGTAGAGGATGTCATCGGTTTTGGTGGTGGTGCAAATGCAAAAGATGTCATCGATGTACCTGCGCCAAAAGAATATATCATGGGGGAAATTGGCGGTAATCTTTCGGTCTATTGCGCGCATAGAGATCTCAGCAATTGTGGTCGATAGAGGGCTTCCCATTGGGGACCCTTTTGCTTGCCTGAATGATTCGGAGTTATATGCGAATATGCAGTTATCTAGACATATGGAAATGAGTTGTGTGATTTTTTGGATGATATCTGTATCAATATGCTGTTCCTGCAGAAGTTCTATTGTATCACTTATGATCAGAGGATGTGGAAGGCTGGGGTATAAGGCTTGCACGTCAAAAGACACCATGATGCGGTCAGATTCAGTTTGATTTTTAGGACTTCTCCTATAAAGGTTTGGGTGTTGGATATGGGGAATGGGGCATTCTGTAAATGGAGGAACGGTTTTAGGAAGTTGGCTATAAATCTGGAAAGAGGGGCTGTTGGAGAAGAGAAAAAGGCCACTATAGGACGCAAGGGATTTTCAGGTTTGTGTGTTTTTGGGAGACCGTAAATATAGGGCTCATTGTGTGGGCTGGACAGGTTAGATAGGAATTCTTTAAGTTCATCGTCTGAGATCTTGTGGTCGGTATTCATCTTTTTCAGTTCTTTTTTGAATGATTTATAAGCAGATTTTTTATCAATTTCGGATATGGGATGGAAAGCGGTTCGGTCTTCTAGGATTTTGAGCATTTTGCTGTTATAGTCTGATCGATTAAGGATAACTGTCTGTCCTCCTTTGTCTGCTTGGGTGATGACGATTTCTTTTTTGTTGCTTAGGTATTGCAACAATTTCCGTTCATGAGGGTTGTAAAGGGGGAGATTGGGAGGTGACACTATTAAATTGGTGACTTTGTTTCGTATAATGTTTCTTTCCTGTAGATTGAGTCTGGTAATGGCTGATTCGATTCCACTTATAATTCTAATGGGGTCTGGTTTCTGGACTGTTCTATATTTCATTCCTTTTGCTAGTAAGATTTCTTCGTCTAATGATAAGGTGGCATTCGACAGGTTCATTATAGCGCTTGTTATGTTCTGTGGGTTCAGTTTTGGACAGTTATATTTGCGGGCCCAATGTTCCAGTTTTTTGTGGTGCTTGGTCGTAATCTCTGTCTTTAAAGAAAGCACTTCTGAGGTGATATGTGTCACCATCTCGTACATTCTCTGAGGTGGCACTACTTGAGAGGTGAGGCAAATTAATTCTTTGATGGTTTTGGAAAGAATACGGATATGAGAATAACATCCCTGTGTTCTGCATCTTAAAAGTTTCATTTGAGTGTCTTTGATTACTTTGCAGGAGAATGGGTTCTTCACTGGGTCCTTAATTCTCAGAGGCGGTGGGATGAAATTTAACTCTTCACACCTGCGATTGAAGGCAAGGTGGCATCTCCATTTGGTGAGCTGGATGGACTTTTTCCGGATCTGCTGAAGATAATAGTGGATATCTCTATCCGAAAACATATGATTCATGCTAAAACTTTGGCTAACAATTAATAGGCAATCCCCTAATATTATGTTCAAATCAATAAGCTTGAGGGATAAGTCTCTTTCAAATACATTTATTTCAAGCTTTCGGGCACAACCGCCCTTCGACAGGAAAAATTATATTAGCTACTAAAGTTTTCGGATCTAATCTATATATACATTTGTGAGACGCCCGTGTCTCAAGTGTAATGCGAGGCTTGCCGCGGGAAGGGATGAGATCTTTGAAAAAGATGGCCGTTTAGTCCATTGAAATATCGGAAAAAAAAGATTATCTAATGAATCGCAGGGTTCATGATACCGAGGGGGGTTTGGTGGCTGCAGGGAATATTACATTGTAAATTTCAGGTAAATCAATTTTTCTATTGAGGCTCTGGAATTTGCTTGACAGGATGGATTCAATGATTAGTCTTTGGTGTTTGTTGGCAATATTGGAATAGTGAATTTTCGGTGATGTAATGTTGAAGGAATGGCCAGTTTCGTTTATGTGCTGTACTATTAAGGATCTATGGTCTAAGTTATCTATATTTCTTTTGTGTTCATGAATTCTAATATTGACAGGTCTCCCGGTTTCGCCTACGTAGATTTTTGGGCAGTTCAAACATTCTATGGAGTAAATAGCGTTTCGTGGTGTGCTGCGAGGTTCGACTTATACCTCACAAAGGTAAATATCTCAACTTCTTCAAACAATATACCTGTCAGTTAAAAACAAACTTCTTAATATTTTTAAGTTTATGAATAGTATAGATTTGATCTTTTTTATTCAACTGTAATGTTTTTATTTAGATTATCTTCAGAATGTGCAATTTGGAAAAGGGTTAATAAAAAAACGATATTTTATACATTCTGATTTTCATACTTTATATTTCCCTCATTTGTAGGCCGTGTGGGAACAATGAAATGCATGATTATCTCAACAAATAATTTTAATCAATTTTACCAAACGTATTTAGAAAATCTACAATAATAGACGCCTTATCCCGACCAGCATGTGATGGGGCATTTAAGAATAACTAAGCCTAAAAAGTGTCGATATAATAAAATCAACCATTTTCAAGCGGCTAAAATATACCTTTACAGAATAAGATCAAGCGTCAGATCCTTATAATACAAAATATTGAAAAGCCACAAATAGCAATAAGATTCCTAAATAAAACCCTGAAATAAATTTTAAAAGTACAAAATAGAATAACAAGAATATTTAAAATTGAAAAAATTTAAGTTCCTAGATTCGAGCTCATGATCTTATATCTAGTATAGAATTTCGTCGTTCAAACAAAGCCTCTGAGCTGAAGAAATACTATACACTGATTGGCCGATGATATCAACGTTGATGGTTATGGTTACCCGAGTTGAACATCCAATCATATCGCGAATATAAAGGACTTATGAACATTGTGTAGGTATATACATATACATGTATTTTGTCCGGCTTATTCGCTCATCGATTGGTTATCTACTATCACGCTGCCTTAAGCAGCCAATCAGCATTGAAGAAGTAAATAAAATATAATTTTAACTAAGTAGTATTATATCGATGATCTAAATCGAAGTATTAACTAAACCATCTTTGATTCAAATCTCGGAATTTTATTTTTTATATTTCGTGGTACACAAAAAAATTTTGTAATTTTATATAAAAAAATTAATATTTCAAAATTGTATTTATGAAAATCATATATTAATAGATATGATTATTTTTAAATCCTTGTATATATATATATTATATAGGCATCAGACGCTTGATCTCCTTATTCTATAATGGTAAATATGAGCTGACTAAAAATGTATCTTTATTTACGCTGAAATATTTTTAGGTTTGAGTCTTCTTGATATTTTCATTCGTTTTTTCTACAGAATACTGTTCCAGTTGAAAAGATATTTCTTTAATATAGGCTATAAAGTCCCCTCGGTTATATATAGAACTTTGATAAATATTTGGGAAATTTTACCTTTGAGTGTGATATGAACCAATCCACAAGCAGCTTGCATTCTGATAAAAATAGAAGGTTTATTTTCAATAAAATGTTACAAAAAGCAATATTTGGGCATTTCGTGAAGGCACACAGTAGTATGAAACTTTCAATTGTCGATATCTGAAATCACATCCAGAACAGCAATTAGCGATAAGCAAGTGGACAGATTCCCATTAGAGTTTGGTACATACACGTCTTTGTGATTTTGTCCAGTTGGTAAATCTCGTAGATGTGTAAAGGATCGATTTGATTCCGCTAAAACAGAAAAGAATGTTTTCTATTTGAATGTGAATTGTAAAATGTTTACTTACTTTGGGCTTAATTTTAATGTTCAGCTGGTTCAAAACTGCTCTCCGAAAATGTGTTGAGCCTCCACCAAAATGGACAAGGACAATTATGCCCTTAAACATCACATGATACATATCTTAGGAATTTTAATTGGGGATTCTTATTGAACGTTAATTCTGGATTTTCAGCATTGAAGATATAAAGACACTAGTAAAAAGAATATGTTGCCACATTACCAATTTCCACCATATTTACTGTTGACCCAAGGTTTCGACGTGTGACCCGCTACAACATTTATTAAAGAACTGTATTCCCTTGATAACGGCAGCGAGAGTATCAACTATAACTAAGTTAAAAAACAGGTATAAATGTAACAAGATATTATTTATACAAAGAACTTCCCAAACAGTAAATGATTGTGACAATGTCCATGCCTAGCTCTAATAAATCTTCGACACTTAGAAGTGTGAGTCTATTGTATAGGAGAATATTGGGAGCTTTTTCTCATGTTATAAATCTTAAAGACGGTTTCTAGGTGAATTTATATAAATTGGTTATTTTGTTATTCGCAGAGCTAGCTATTTAAAATATGTTGAAAGAATATTTATCTATAGTTAGAGTGATACGTAAATATTGAGAGAATGTACAAACCTTAAAGTCTGATCTCTGTACGTAAAGATGAAATTATTATTAAATTATATTATTTTTATATGCATTTGTTTTTAGAATCTACATTACCGTCGTCAAAATGTATCAAATTCATAACATGGATCATAAATACAGTCGAGATTTCAATAGGAGACACAACCTATGGTCACCCATTTGATAGCGGGTTATGTGAGGTCAAACCATTTTTGGTTTTACAAAGTGATCGCTGAGGAAGGTGGACATTATTTAAAAATGGATTCTAATTATATATATGTATATATATATATATATATAGAGAGAGATATATATATATATACTTTATATATAAAGCAGTTTAGTTTTGGAAAGAAAAATCTGTCCAATAAAAATTTAAATTATCCGGAAGGTTAGAAGAACGATGTCAAAGTACAAACTTTAATTCTAGTAGAAAGGTTTTTACGGTAGTTGAAATTCGTGCTAATCCTTCAAATATAACTGGAGAATCAACGTTTTATAATTAAAGACATGTAGCTTCCTTTTGCTTCAAAATTATTTTAGTCCTTCTAAATGAAATTAATTAACTTTCGGAGAATCTCCTTAACCTACATCTATTATTAGCTATGTCAAGATATTAAGGCTGATATATTCTTTTTGAATCAATAAACTAGAATTATATAAACAAAGCGCTTCGTATATATGACTATCTCTTTATTATTGTTTCAATTGATTTTTATTTCTTACATTCACACACACTATAAAGCAGATGATCGAGTGATGCAAAAGAAGCGGAATTCGCCCAGAGCTCACCAGGGAAGAGTTGGAGAAGAGGAAGAGGCTGTAGAAGGTGAGGCTGACTTCGAGGTTGAGGTCGAAGAAGGCCAGCTTGCCGAACATCCAGATCAGCACGTAGAGGAAGGACACGCAGATGAGCGCCCGCGTGGCCGAGCTGAAGCATAAAGCGGCGGGAAGAACCATTAATTTAGAATATTCTGTGAACAATAGTTAATACTGATGTATTAGCGCGCCATCTGTTTTCAGGAAATTGCACTTTTTAGCGCGAATTTTCCTTTTTTAAATATTTTACTGCCCTTACTGCGATGCTAAAAATAATGGAAGACCATGATCCATCAGTGTTGAACCTTCCCATTATTTTTATCATCACAGTAAGATTAGTAAATGTTTTTATTTTTCAAAAATAAATAGAAGATAAAACTGGAGAAACCGCTGGGAAGTTTACCATTGATTAGCCATGGCCGCTCATTAATTTGATCATCGCAGATAGACCAGCAGAATTTCTTGTATTTCAAAGAACCATTCGGGCTAAAATAGTGTAATTTTTATAAGTGTTGATACGGACAGACTTTGTACAGAGCAATCCTCTATATTAGAAGGCCAAATTTATAATAAGTCACCAAATAATTGAACTGCATATTAAAGTAAATAACGTTTTAAAGATTTCCAGTTGACTTGAGACCGAAATATGAAAATAAGACAAAATATTTTTTTAAAATTATGGACAGAATAAAAAGAGTTGGAGATCTCTATAAAATTGCTTCGCTCTTTTAAATAGTTGATTATTTAATTGGTCTTAGACTGTGAGAAAATTTCACAGTAGCTAAATTTTCTAAGGATTTTTAAAGTGTCAAAAATCTCAAAATCAACTTTGAGATTTTGTCTTTTATTTAGTGGGGATTAGTACCAAGTAGCGATTGCTATACTGTTAGTTTATTTTGAATAAACAAGGTGTTAATCCTCTAACTCTAGGCTATGTAGAAATATACCGAAAAAATATTCCAGTGTCAAATTGATATCTATAATATCGAAGCCAGCTTTATTGAAAATTTAGCAATTTTTAATTATATAGCATTATTTTTTATTTGGGATCGTGCTGGAGTTGCGGTGAACAGCAAAGAAATCGAGTGCCAAACCTGATTTATTGTTGAATCATTATCTAGCCATCATTGAAGCTAGGGAGAAGAAATATCTGAAGCGAAGTAGCACTTACCTGAGCTCATGGACGATCTCTGGTCTCTTGATGATGGGATGAGATAAGTTGATAATAATAAGAATGCACCAGAAAAATGAAACCTGGCACATAAAATGTTATTTTTAATCGCGGTATAAATAACATTTATATAATATTTCATTTATAATTATTCATTTATATAATATAATATTTTACACATTAGAGTATCAATATATTATATTGCAAATTAAATATGAGCACCAAGGATATTCATAAAATTCTATTCCATAGCTTCGAATTATTGTTTGTTTGCCTGGCTATATATATAAACAATTCCACCTAGAGTTAGAATTAAATGAAAATATTTGAAAATAGGAGTAAAAACAGAGCAGTCATCTCGAGTACCTTTGGATATAAGAGTAGAAAAGAGCGGTCATTTGGATATTCTTTGAATATAAGAGTAGATACACACAGCATCCATCTGAATACTCTTTAGATATAGGAGTAGCCACAGAACGGTCTCATCTGGAATATATTTGGATATAGGAGTAGACACACAGCGGTCACATCTGGAATATATTTGGATATAGGAGTAGACACAGAGCGGTCACATCTGGAATATATTTGGATATAGGAGTAGACACAGAGCGGTCACATCTGGAATATATTTGGATATAGGAGTAGACACAGAGCGGTCACATCTGGAATATATTTGGATATAGGAGTAGACACAGAGCGGTCACATCTGGAATATATTTGGATAAAGGAGTAGACACAGAGCGGTCACATCTGGAATATATTTGGATATAGGAGTAGACACAGAGCGGTCACATCTGGAATATATTTGGATATAGGAGTAGACACACAGCGGTCACATCTGGAATATATTTGGATATAGGAGTAGACACAGAGCGGTCACATCTAGAATATATTTGGATAAAGGAGTAGATACACAGCGGTCACATCTGGAATATATTTGGATAAAGGAGTAGACACAGAGCGGTCACATCTGGAATATATTTGGATATAGGAGTAGACACAGAGCGGTCACATCTGGAATATATTTGGATATAGGAGTAGACACACAGCGGTCACATCTGGAATATATTTGGATATAGGAGTAGACACAGAGCGGTCACATCTGGAATATATTTGGATAAAGGAGTAGATACACAGCGGTCACATCTGGAATATATTTGGATATAGGAATAGACACAGAGCGGTCACATCTGGAATATATTTGGATATAGGACTAGACACAGAGCGGTCACATCTGGAATATATTTGGATATAGGAGTAGACACACAGCGGTCACATCTGGAATATATTTGGATATAGGAGTAGACACAGAGCGGTCACATCTAGAATATATTTAGATAAAGGAGTAGATACACAGCGGTCACATCTGGAATATATTTGGATAAAGGAGTAGACACAGAGCGGTCACATCTGGAATATATTTGGATATAGGAGTAGACACAGAGCGGTCACATCTGGAATATATTTGGATATAGGAGTAGACACACAGCGGTCACATCTGGAATATATTTGGATATAGGAGTAGACACAGAGCGGTCACATCTAGAATATATTTGGATAAAGGAGTAGATACACAGCGGTCACATCTGGAATATATTTGGATATAGGAGTAGACACAGAGCGGTCACATCTGGCATACATTTGGATATAGGAGTAGACACAGAGCGGTCACATCTGGAATATATTTGGATATAGGAGTAGACACAGAGCGGTCACATCTGGCATACATTTGGATATAGGAGTAGACACAGAGCGGTCACATCTGGAAAATATTTGGATATAGGAGTAGATACACAGCGGTCACATCTGGAATATATTTGGATATAGGAGTAGACACAGAGCGGTCACATCTGGAATACATTTGGATATAGGAGTAGACACAGAGCGGTCACATCTAGAATACATTTGGATATAGGAGTAGATACACAGCGGTTATCTGAAGAATTTTTGGATATAGGAGTAGAAACAGAGCGGTAATCTGAAGTACCTTTGGATATAAGAGTAGTCACATAGCAGTCGTCTGAAGAGTCTTTGGATATAAGAGTAGAAACAAAGCGGTCATCTGGAGTATCTTTGGATGTAAGAGTAGAAACAGACCGTCTGTATATAAAATATTTATATTAAAAATATTCATATTTACATAAATGCATCATAAAACTAGAATTCTTTTAAAACAGTTTGAACTATTTGATTAAAATGAACACTACGATATATGATTTCTTTAAAAATATAATAAAATAATTTGTACTCACTCCTCCTATGGCTAAGATAGATATAAAAAAGATGAGCTTGGCTTCCAACGAGTGGAAAACGATGCACCTGCAGCATATTCCAATAACAGCGTCCAGATAAATCGATTTGTACTTACATAGTGCGGCTTCCATAGCCATATTCTGGATAGATCCCCATGAACGATCCAACTAGTAATGCAGGGACACCTGGATCCGTATGGGTTTAGTAAGATGTCGCTCTATAGGAGAAAAAAATGAAACTTAACAAATTATATAAACTAGTAGAAAGTATTAAATATTAAAAAACACTGTTTCACTCTATTTTTATTCATAACAAAGCCCTGAGATAGCAGAACTTGTTTTCATAAATGTTTAAACACCAATCAAATTCTATGGGAAAACGGTAAGATCTGATCGTACAATGAGTTGTTGATGGCTTGCGCCACTTATACGATTAAATATCAACTAATCGTTTTAATTTATATTCCAGAAAATTGAGCGAAAAAACTCTTTCTTTATAAATCAGCATATGCCAACCTCGTACATGTTTCAGCTGTTGGTCCTCCTCAACGTGGTGCAGGCTGGACCTCAACGACCGAAGAAGTTGGTATTAGAAGTTCTTTGATAAATCAAAGAACGGGTATTTAAAGCCAAAAGTATTGTGGTATAAAACAACAACGATTCGTTGATATTTATTCCGATACATGGCATAAGCAATCAACAACTTCCAATTGCACGATCATGAGATATTTTTTCTTAACTTGACCACCAGATCCATAACACTTTCTCATTTCTCTATGTTTTGTTTTTTTCAATGTGTGTATTGCATTTTAACAAATTTCTCTATTCATTAATGGAGAATAGTTTTAAAATTTGATTTTGAATTTTGAGGAAAATATTAACGTTTAAACACACTTTATGGTTGGCAGAATTTGTTTTCATAGAAAAACCAAGAAAAAAATTCTTATCAAAATTGTACGCCAATGGTTTTCTACGGCAGAGTAGCAAGGCGTGGGAGGAAGGCCTCACCCCATCCAATCAGGAGGTAGCACCGCTCCCGGCCGCCGATGACGCCGTACAGCACCGCAGCGTAGAGCGCGTGGGCCTCCATGATGAACCACGCGCCCAGCGCCAGATAGAAGTAATGGATGAAGCAGGCTAGAATTCTGCAGGCTTCCTGAATACACACGGATGTGTATAATGTATATAATTATGTATATATTCATAGTCAAGCTGCTTTCTAAAATTTTGGAAGCATATCACATCATAAAGGGTGCATTTAATGCACTTCCTCAACAAGATTATCCTGGCACACTAATTATGGAATGGAAACGAGTATGGTATGAGAAAAGAGACCTTGGGATGTTTGAATTCCGTGGAGAAGATGGACGTCAGGGCACCCAACGTGGCGACAGCTGTGTTAAAGCGGATGTAATGGAACTGCTCATGTAACGTTCTGGGCACAACATCAAGTTACGTTTAAGAGATATAAACAGGATAAGAGAGTTATAATTAAGTGAAGCATCAGATTTCTGTCTACAAAGTGGATTATAGCAGCCGGTGGTTCCACTCACGTCTTCCTGGCGATGAGAACGATGTAGTAGATGAGCGCGGCCAGAGAGAGCAGGTAGAAGAGCCAAGCAGCCAGCTTGATCCAGATGCTGACCACCATCACTTCGGCCTGAATATTCAAGAAACAATTTATACGAAACCATTTAAGAACAAAAGTCTTAACTATAGCTCCAATTATAATGAGGTGCTCATTCATCTGTATCGACAGCATGATCAAGGTGACTGAGAGATTTTAAAATATATCAATTATCTCAAATAAAAATATACTCAACACAAAGTAGAAAATTTATCTTTCTCATCAGAGCCGCGTTCTCGTATCTGCATTGCTAGCATAATCTAAATCCTGACTATCATCATGGCTTCAATATTCTAGAAATGATATGTCTTACTTGATTTCTCATTACATTAAAATATAGATAATACTAAAAGTGTATAGTAGAAGGAGTATTTTCTCCATTAATACGAAGCCTTATTTAATTTGGGAAACTCAACTAGAGTCTCTCTGCTCATACTCTTACTATAATAACATTTCGAAAACATATATTAAAAACACTTTAAACAAAATGTTGTAAAAGGTACATTCATTAAATTCTTCGAAAATTTTGAAAATAATACAATACTTTTAAAAGTTATTCAATAATATTTTAACTAATCCTCTTCCGTATCTAAAACCCTTATACAATCTCACTTCCCAATTTTCGTAGTAATTTCTTAGTCGTCTTCTTGCAAGCCTCTGAGGACTCAATCGCTAACCTTTTTAAGAGACATTTTAATTTTATTATAAAGGAAAAAGTTATTTGGGTGATACAGTGAGTATGGGACCTTTAGAAATATAGTGTTACGACGAGATAGCTTCGGAATCGCCGTGATGGCAAGCAGGGTCAGTTCGACCACATATGTTCACCCCCAAGTATAGCTGAGGGGGGCGGACAGGGATGCCCAGATGACAGCCAGGAGTGAAATCGTCGTACCTGTTGTTGACGGCGGCTGGTTGATAGTCCTCTCTGCCTAGTACTTGCTTTGTTCTCCATGTGTGAATACACAAAGTTAAATAAAGAACATTCGAACAGAAATCCTTATCGAACCCGCGTGCTCACTTGACCATTATCGACATGGCAGCAGCGGCATAACATTAGGGTTTATAATCTTGGCCCAAATACATTCAAAACATCCACAGCCGAATGTGATCTGGCATAGGTTGGGAACCTGAAACTTGCCGAACTTCTTTTACAATTAGAGATTAAGTGAATAATGGAATGAACAAAATCCCACCGAATGACTCGTTATCGCAAAAGGTTCTGGTAACGCAATTTATTATCTCTATGTATGTGTGAATAGAGCCGTAAACGCGACAAATCTACTAACATAATTCAGAGAATACATTTACTAATTTATTGTAAAAACTATTTGACAAACAATCATTTTAGAGCCTTTCAGGTAGTTATGGAAAATATTTTGTATTTGATTAGCAAATTGACCTTCCACGCCTCCTCATTAATCGAGTGTGGCCATGTTTGTAAATAAAAGAGTTCAAGAGTGATGCGAAGTCTCTTCTGGGAGAATTATGTGGAGACGCTTTAAAAGCTACTCTGTGCTTGGTTCTTGTCCTCGCATACCTGTGTTGCCCTGTCCGATTTTTGGAGTACTTATCCGAAAATATTAGTATTTGTATCATGTTTTAACATGTTTTTTTTTAATTACGTTTTCTTTTGTTATTGTGTACCTTTTTTTGTATACTCGTTTTAGTGTGTTAAGCTACTTTTTACCTATGTGTGTAATTATGAGAAATTAACTTTTGTCTATTTCATTTATATTGATCTCGAATATTTTTTTTTGAGAGAGAGAGAGAGAGAGAGACGGTTAAACATTCTTTATTGACCACTAGTCAATTATGGATGAAAAAATGATATAATACAGTGAAATTATGATTGAGGAAGGCTCCACCATCTTGCCAGAGTCCTCCTCCAGACGATGAGAGGGTCTTCTTGGACGCCCCGTATCTCCAGGCCCAGGAAGTGCCTGTAGATACGGGTCTTGGCAGACGCCAGGATGGCCAGGGCGTCGTCCTCCAGGTCAAGCCCGAAGATCCATCCCTGCAGGTCAGGGGGCCGCTGGATGATGGTGAAGGCCTCCAGGATGACAGGCCTGATCCGCCTACAGGACCAGTAGCGGTGGGCCAGTGATAGGTCTTCGGACCCACAGGCGATGCAGGACTCCCGGGCTGAGGCCGGATGCGCTGGATGGGAAAGGGCGTGAAGGGCCAGCCGCACGGCAACGTCGGCATTGTGCCCCGAGAAGGCACCTCGCCGGAGAGAAGGCCAGCTGATGGAGATGGGGATGCTGACGTGGGGAAGCCACCGGGCTAGCAGCTGGGTGATGGGCAGTGCAGCCAGGCGTGGACGTTCTAGCATGCGGCGGGCAGTGCGGGTGGTTAGGCGCTGGAACGCAGTGGCCGTCCCGCGCAGCACGATGCCGTCCTTGATGTTGTCAACCCGGTGGGTGTGGTTCCGGTTTTCTTCCACAATCCGGCTGCAGAAGGTGGTGAGTGCCGCGATGTCAGCGAGGGCGGCGCGGGTGGTGCGCAGAGGGAGAGATGAAGAGCTGGTGAGATCGCCAACGCGCATTCCCGCCCACCGCGATGCGACCAAAAGATCTGGAGGCCGGAGGAACCTGGAGTCCCCGATGATATGGAGCTCCTGAAGCTGATGTGGCGGCAGCACACGGTGGTTCAGCTCCAATATCTCCGAGACGGCCTCCCAGAGCTTGAGGAGCCTGCGGCGCCGAGGTGGATGCCATGTCCCAGATGTTGGAGGGGTCAGCCACGTCCCACTCACAGCGAGCCAAGAGTAGGCGTTGAGGCCTCCGCGCAGCGCTGTCTGCACGCCCCTCAAGCACGCCAGGCGAAGCTGCGTCCTAATGTCGAGAAGTCCGAAGCCGCCCACGGAGACTGGCCTTGCAAGAACGCCGCCCGGCAACCAGGTAGTACGCCGAGGTCCCCAGACAAAGCGCACTAGTCGGGCTTGCAGCTTGGCGATGGTGGAGTCTGTGGGCAGGTAGCCGTGAAGATGGTGCACCACGGCGGACAACACCAGCGAGTTGGCGGCTCTGGCTCGACCGACTAAGGAGAGGCCGCGGGTGAAGGGGACCCACCTCGCCACAGCACTCTCGAGAAGTGCAAGGAGATGTTGTTCCTGGGCGGAGGATGACACTGCAGGTGTTAAGTTGAAGCCCAGTACCCGGATCTGCTCCGATGTCCAGGAGATGCCAAGCTGCGCGTCGGTGCGGGCCCGCCAGGCGCCGCACCATAGGCCTTTACACTTTGCAAAGTTGACGCCTATTCCCGAAGCGCGCCGGAAGTCCTCGAAGATGATTCTCACCACGTCGAAGAGCTCGTCGCGCCTGATGAGCAGCACGATGTCGTCGGCGTAGGCGAGGACGTTTCCGGGGCCGAGCGCACGCTCGAGGTGTACCAGGAGAGGGCCAGTGGCGAGGCTAAACAAAGCGGCGCTGATGGCACAGCCCTGCCTCACCCCGTTCAGCAGATGGAAGGGCTTTGTGTGGAGGCCTCCGGCCCGCACCGCCGCATCCGCCCCGGCATACAGGAGGAGGAACCACTCAACGAAGGCAGGAGGCAGCCGCAGAGAGACCATCAGGGACACCAGAAAGCAGCGGTCCAGGGTGTCGAAGGCCGACTCTAGGTCCGTTGAGATGACAGCCAGCTCCGACCCGTTCCTCGTAGCCATGTCGATCTCGTCGGCTACTCGCGCCACGTTCCAACTGGGAGACCTTCCCGGAACAGCGTATGTCTGGCACCGAGGCACCAAGGCGGGAAGATGGGGCCGCAGACGCTGGAGGAGGATGTTGCCCAGGACGCGGTAGTCAGCTGTGGGGAGCGAAATCGGCCTGTAGCCGCTGAGCCCAGGGCCGCCGTTGGACTTGGGGACGAGGCAGATGGTGCTGCGCCTGATCGATGAAGGCAGGGCCCCGCGGAGTTTGGAGGCCTCGAAGACGCGCCTAAGAGCCTCTACGAAGAAGTCTTCGTAGGTGATAAGAAACTCGCAGGGCAATTCGTCCCACCCGGGAGCCTTTCCGAGCGGTAGTCGGCGGATGGCCGCCGCGATATCTGCGCCGGTGATGTCAGGGCGGGTCAGTGGATCATCCTCTTCCAGGGTGAGGGTGGTGGTCGTCCCCCGGATGAACTCAGCGGCGGCGATGGGGTCGCCGGATTCACAGGCAAAGCGGCGCTGGTAGACGGAGTATGCCCGTCGTCGCAGCTCCCCGCCGTCGATGACGCTCCCATCTTCATCCCGGATGGTCGTGCCAGCGGGCCTTCGGACGCGAAGCGAGCGCACAAGGTCGGGCAGCGATGGGTAGTCGGCGGCTGATGAAGCTGCCTCCAGTCTGGCCTGCAGATACCGCCTGGCGCGCGAGATGTGGTCGTCATCGGCGACGCGTGTGACATGGAGGGATCTCACCTCCGCCAGGAGTTCGGCCTTGATCTTGGACCATCTTATCCAAAGAGCTTCGCTGGACATGTCCGCAATAGATCCAGATGTTATTTCTATTGTTGCCAGCAGATGTTCATCCACCAGAGCCGAACGAAGCATGGCGGCCTCGAAGGGCTGGCGAGGGGAATGAGGCGAGCCCATCTGGGTGAGGACAGCTCGATGGTCAGAGAGCCTGTAGTAGATGGTCTTGTACAGTGTCACTCTCTCCAGGAGTCTCGATGGCAAGAGAATTCTGTCCAGGCGAGCTGCGTCAACCCGACTCCTGCAGCTGGCCACTCTGGTTGGAAGGTGTTCGGCGTCGAAGAGGGTGGCTACATCAACGAGGGCTGTCTGGTCCATTAGCTCCGTGAGGGCCTCCACCGAGCCGGATGTTATGTCGCTCGGGCTCTGCTCGTCGATGTTGAGATCACCCACCACCCAGGCGTCCTCCTGGATCGCGGCTGCTGTTATGGACTCCAGCTGCTCAAGCCGCTCGCGAGGAATGTGTGACAAGTGACAGTTGATGACACGCACTTCCTGGCCTCGGACGTCGATGGAGACGATGGAGATATTTCCCGGCCACAGGACGCGCTGCCGCAGGACAGCGACCCCCGGCGCGAAGAAGCAGGCGAGGCCCGAACCCCTGAGGGCTGCGGGGGGCACGGTGGCGGCGCTGTAGCCCAGGCACAGATGTTGAATGGGATCCAGCGACGAGGTGTTGGTCTCCTGAACAAAGGCGACGTCTACGCGATGTTGGCGCAGGAAGTGACAGAGCTCAATGCTCCTCACGCGAGCGGCAAGCCCGCGGGCGTTGATGGAAGCCAGACGGAAGCTCATTGGGCGCTCCTCGTCTGGGCACGAACGTCCGATAGGCGCTTGTAGAGAGCGCAGTTGGAGTCGGGCAGGGCGTCGATCAGCTCCTGGGCAGTATTGTTGAGGGCGGTTAACTGCTCGCTCCCGATCTTGTTTATCAGGCTCTTCAGACCGGGGACTGAGGCTAGTGCGTCCAAGACTTCTTCTCTTTCAAGCCCTTCGAGCCCAGACTTGTCCAAGATGTTGCTGTGAATGCGCTCAAGGAGTTCGTTGAGCTGCATCCGGGTCACGTTGGACTTTTTATGCGTCTTCCGAGCGCCACCACGGTACTGCTTTGATGTAGGAGGGACTGGGTCCACAGAAGCCGTAGGTAGGGTCTCTGGAGCAGGTGCAGGGGCTGCAGGTGGAGCTGGTGATGTAGCTGGAGTTGGTGGTGCTGCGGGTGGTTCTGGTGATACATCTGGGATCGGAGCAGCTGTCGATGATGGACCTGCGGCTGGCGTTGGTACTGGAGCAGGCATGACGTTCGAGGAGGAGGGCTGCCTTCCTCCGGCGTTATTTGGACCAGCGGGGGAATCCAGGTGTAGAAGCAGGTTAGCTTCTTGGACACCAGTCTTCCGGGGGCAGTTGGCACGCTTGTGCCCGTGCTTATAGCATAAGGAGCACTTGATACCATACATGACGTACACGTGGCTAGTCACTCCTTTGGATTTGATATCGAGACAGGCTGGGATGTGTGAGAGCTTCACACCGTCTCGGAGAGTGATGAAGGCCTCACGCCGTGCGTCAGCCCAGTATGACTCGCCCAGCTCCTTCATTTTCTGGACGATGGATGTTATCTGTCCGAAGGGCCGCAGGGCTGCCGCGAGGTCCAGGTTTTCAACGAAGAACGGAACGTTCCCGATCATGATCCGTTCAGCCCGCTTCTTCAGTGGTGTAGCTCGCAGGAGGGCGTCCTCGATCTCCAGCCCATCCTCCACGAGCTTGTCGGCTTGCTGGACACCGGAGAGGCCGACCAGGATTTGCCCCTCCATCTTCGTCAGCTGGTAGACGGTGCCCTTGCCCAGCTTGGCTTCCAGCGCCAGGAAGTACTGGTCCTCGGTGAAGTCTGGGCAGAACTCCAGGTAGACACACTGGTCCGCCTGCCTCGCTGCCGACCTGGCTCGGAAGGTCGCCTGCTTCTGCCTGGTGGTCTGGCATTCGTGCACCCTGCTGGCTCTTGGCGTGGCTCGTGGCCTGCTGCTGTTGGGAGCGATCCTCGGTGCCTGGACGCATCCCTTTTTGGCCGCCGAGTTGGGGTGGTCAGGGTCATGTCGCCTCTTCTTTGAGCCACCCACTGTGGTGAAGATTCCATCTTCGGCCTCGGGAAGCTGGTCGTCCAGTTCCGGGCAATCAGCCCAATTGCGGCGAGAATTTGCATGTCCGCCGTCCGCCGCCGGCTCAGAATTTGCATCTTTACGATTGTTTGAATCAGAAAGGCTTTCAGCCATATCTGATTCTTTTGCCGATATTTCGGTGGAGCCTTGAGGGTTTTCTGTGGAGTTCATATGGGCTTGCAGCCCATTCTCCTGGCTTTCAGCCAATACCCCAAAGGGGTTATTAGTCTCCATGGCCTCCATCTCAAACTCAAAAAACGCGGAGCTCGCGCGCCGCGTGGCCGCACGGCCGAGAGAGAGAGAGAGAGAACAAGTCTTATGGAAATATAAGTTAAAAAGGCCTTTTTAGAGCAATATATATAAACCATTTTTCTTTAAAATACAATATTTCGAGAGTCTATACGAGAGGGGAGCTCAGATGAAGATTGGCATACAGCCTCTCGAAATAACGGATTTTAAAGATAATTAAATGTTTCATAAGGATTGCTTAGAATTCAACATTGAAAGAAATTATACATTAAAATAAATTAGTATATTATCTATTTATATATGTTAATAGTTCTGCATGTTGTGCGGTTCTATCCACACATACGTGTTATGTGTAAAATACCCATCGTTATGGTCTTTCCTTAAAGATGGTCGCTCATTTGAATTTGACATTGTGTCAGGTTATCTATTTTTTCCAAAGGTGGGAGGTTTTAGTGTATGAATTATCTAGTGCATGTTTACAGTGAATAATTTCCTAATTTAATACTATAATATATTCCTAAGGCAGCGTGTCTCAGATGTGTTGACAGCACGTACCCCGGTGTTGATCTGGCGGAAGACCCCCAGCAGACTGTACTTGCCCAGCTGCGAGCAGAGGCAGTAGGTGTAGTCGGCTGTGGTGTTGTGCATCTTGCAGCCTTTCATCGTCCATCCTCCGGACCACGGGTGTCTGCACCAATCGTGTAAACTCTTCGTGATCACCAATCATTCAGTATCTAGAGTATGCTTTTGGTTTTATATTTATTTATTTCTTCTATAGGTCGATGTGGTATGATAACATTTTGAAATTTTCTATGGGATATCAATATAATATAGATGATAGAAGTCATTCAGGTGATTAAATTTGTCTATGGCTATGAACAAAATAGCCGTAGAGCATATGCAACCTTTTATCTTCTTTCCATCAGCGTTGCTCAGTACCAACTTAGCCAGAGCTCACGTTGCCCAGGGAAGAAGTGGTCTTCAAGAATATATTGTACTAATGTTTCCTAGTCATGCCCTGCCGGACATACCTCTCCAGGACATTATATTAGTTCTTAATACACTGGAATGCTGAGGGCTATGACCCCGATACCTTGGTATCTAGGTGGGCGTTCTGAGTTTGTCAAAGCTAGTGTTGTGTCACCGACCTGATTCTGATTGTTAAAGAGACAGTCGAGAGATGGTGCATAGTTTTTCCGCTTATTTTGACGGAACTAGTGAACTCTTTATAGATTAAATATAATTTTTATTTATTTATTATCAGATTAGTAAATTATTACATTTTACATGCAGGTATTTGTGAAAAGTGTGAAACCAGGTCAGGATATTACTTACCCTTCTGTGAGTAGGTATTTGTCCCACCGGACGCAGTATCTTGTCAGCTTCTGTCACACCATAACGGGAAGGCTGCATTAATATGGGATGCTCTATTGAACACCTTCTCACACTAAAATGTGAAAAATAGAACACGTACATTATGTAATATTTTCATTTTCCGTTGAATTATGTCTACAAATCCGGCATAATTGGGGAATAAATATATATTTTTACCTACTATATATATACTTTTTCCAGATAGTTCAACGTAGGATCTAAAAAATTTCGGAATTTTATTTAAAATAAAAGTAGCGCATTCGAATTCATTTATTTATGATATATTTCACATAAAGTTGAGACTAGTGTGAAAAATGAAAATAAAACGTATAAATTCTGGAAAGAGCAGACAAATATAGTTTATTGAAGCTGATATATATCAATTATAACAAGACAATTCAGAAAATTAATCCCTTTTAACAAATAAAAATAAAAATTATATAAGCCATCCCCAGAGATGAGTTTACTTTGAAAAGAAGCTTATACATTGATGGATCTATTAATTGTATGAAGTCCTCTAAAACGTAAACTAGCCTAATATAATTGCAAAAATATCTTTATTAAAACAATCTTTTCTAATAATATTGGCTTAGAAGTATTTTTCCTCAAACAAGTCGAGCCCTATGTGGCCATGCGTTATAGTACATGGAACTTAGCAGGGATCCGGTATTTGGTCCCTGAAACCTGGAGCAAAGAGCTTCTCCCAAACACGTGCTCAGGAATACCCTGGTCTAAACTGGAGCCTGCCAATACCATGAGACTGCTTTCTCTTAGATGATATCTCCTCTGGTATTAGCGAGATGAAAGTGGGTCCCGATTTCTATCCAAGTAAAACCTCGTCGTTTAGACTACTTCATTTGTCAATTTAAAAGATTTGGAGTCATTGATCCTGGCCCAGGACTGATTTTCACGATACCGACTCAGACAGGGCCCTATGAGATGTAAAAGGATATATCGATAAGATGTAAAGCTTAGGCTGCACAGGACATCGTACATATGGCTGCAAGTGTAGGAGTGAAATCACGAGTTTCAGGTTGAAATTATACCTTCAATAATAAGCAAATGTTACTGACTTTCGAGATACAGCTACCCAAACGACACTTGAGATCACTTGTGTAGAGCATAGAATAATATGATTGAGGGCTAAACATGGACGTTATCAATAAATGGCGGACTACTACTACTAAAAAAAAAAGTGCTAATTTTTTTTTTTGCCAATTTTCTTTTTTAAAACAAACATATTGTAGCAAAATATTGATTATTTTATGTACAGATTTTATTGTTTATATATATTTTTCTACTCTTTAAACTTCCCTTTTACCTATCTGGTATTTTATAAAATGTATTTTTGCTTTACATTATAAAAAACAAATTGCTGCATCATCCTGAAGTTTGTCTTTCCTAATCTTCTACGTGACCCTTTGATGGAGATGCTGTTAGATTAGGGAAAACAAACTGAAGATTGCCGAGCAGACCTTGAGACCATGGGGGCTGTGAGCTACATTTTCCGTAATTGACTCCAGGATTCCACCGCCGTGTCAAAGTCAAGACTTCCCTCCAAGAAGATGATGAAGCTATAGGACGATAAAGCCGCTTTTCACGTCGCAAGAAAAAAAAGCCGCAACGCTACTCTCTCTCTCTCTAGGGACAAATTTCAACGACTTCGAGGAAATCTTTGACAGAAGTACACTCATAGATAAAACTTAAGTATGTTGTACCTTTTAGCATGTATATTGGAATTCAGACAATAACTATGAAAGATATTTAATACACAGTGAACTTTATTGAATACACACGAGATAACCAAGTGTGAACAAAATTGCCTCTGTCTCCTCCAAAAAAAAAAAAAAGACGACCGGCGACATCAAAATATGAAACTTCCTTAAGTTTGGTCCATGAATGTATGATTTTCTAAAAATAAAGTAATAAAAATATTTTAAAATAAAAAATTATTGTTTTAAACCATGTTCCACACCTCGTAGTAACAGGTTCTGTTGATGAAGGTTAATTTTGCCACTTTTTCATATGAACAAATTCTGGAGATTTTTTTTTCAAATTTTTCCTAAAATGAGAGAGGAATAAACATATTGACCATAAAAAAAGTACATATCACAACTTGTCTCACCTACCCGGTGGAGAGCATGTACTTATTTGCATGTGCAAGGAAGTCCCTTCCAATATGATTTTCTCACTTGGGCTATTCATACTATATGGCTCGCAACCCAAACCAAACTTATGTTTTCAGCGCCCATTACTAAAAAGCTAAGCTATATGTTTTTATTTATCAGGCTAAGATAGTTTCACAAAGGTTTAAACACTTTTCACAATATATAAAATGTATATTAATTGATCAAAAATACCATTGTAGGTTATTCCTAAAGAATACTTTACTCAGAAGCCATCTTGACCGTATTAAATAGAGAAAAGTATATTAACCATTCTGTTTTTAAAAAATGTAAAAATCCCAAAATAGGTACAAAAAAGTAAAAGATCTTCAAAAGAATATGCAAAATTTTTTTTAAGCTCGGACAAAATTCAATGCTGTTTTAAGCATTATGCAATAAGCAGTTTCATAATTTGAAAAGGGCACGTCGAGCAAAATATCCTTTAGGATATCCTGGTCTTTACAGCACTAATGAATAATTTGGTGTTAGAAATAAAGGATGCTGGATCCAAAATTCCGCACCTTTTTCATGAGCGAATGACGTCAAAATTATTGACACTTTTGAAATGTGGTATTTGAAACGTTCTATTGGAAATACAGCGGAAAGCACACGAATCACAAATGACGATGTATTAGAACTAGCAGGAGAGAACCGATGTCATATTAAAATAATAAGAAAACTGAATGTGTTTTAAAAGGCTATGTGCTGAGACATGACATGAAGGCCTACTCAAAAGAAAGTTATCATGCTTCTATCACAAGGAACAGCAGCAATGGTAAAGATGTACTGGATGGCTCGCACAAGGTGGAGGCCGGAAGTGGCAGATCCGTGGAAGGGGATCTATTACCTCTCAAACTTCCGATAAGTTTGGTGGAGATTTAGAATTGAAATATTAATTTAAAAATTTTATTTTATATACATGAATATTATTCTTCCATAGCTTTATGTTGTAATTTTCTTGAAAACGGCCCATGCCACTTCACCATCTTAAACACCTTCTTCTATAGCTTGTAAAGTTGACAACCATCATGATTGGGTGAAGTAATATGCGTCTGCCTTTGTCATTAAGACTGGGAGTACTACTCAGTGGCAGGCCGACTTTAGCTCCAAAAGAAATGGCCGCTTCTGATATGAGGAACAGACGCCATGTGCAGCCGCTCCTAACAATGGAGTACAGACGCTGCTCATCCTGTACCCCTGGATCGGGAGCCCTTACAAGGTACTATCAGCCGGGCCAGCTGAGCCCAGGTTTTTTAGCGAGCTTGTTACTGCTCCCCCTCCTCCTTTTTCATCCGGGCTTGGGACCTGTTTGGTAAATTCGACCGATTTCGCAACCCCTCTCGTGGGATGTTATGAAATCGAAGCCACCCCTGTACTGATGAGAGTCATAGCCCGAAACCATGATATACAGGTTGGATTTTTTGCTTAAATTTTCCAAAACAGATGTTGTGGGTCATTCTTTATCATCACTAGTAAAAATTATTTTACTATGGTAATAAACAGTGTACTGTTCTGATGCATAAATAAAGGGAGAGGTGCCTATTTAGGTAAATGACTATCATACTCCACCCACAACTTTAACTGTTTAGATAAAACAAACGAAAGACAAACCCATGAACACCTTCTGATAAACTGTCCATTAACCTCTGATCTAAGGGAATAAAACCAACTTTACCTGACTAATACAAAACAGGTTGCTTTCTCAATAAAGACCAATACATTAAGTTTAATAGATTCTGCAGGATGTATATTTCAAGGCGAAAGTGTTGACTGTACATATTTCAAACTACTATTTCTAATTACTATATGCAAAATTTGACATCGAACGTTCAATTTTCATGATTCCTAATGTTCAATTGTGTTAATTGTATACACGCAATTATCCTAATTGTGGATATGGCGTGTCTCTCCCAACTGTTAAATAAAATAAATGGCAGATATATTTTGGATTCTTCAATCCAATATATGCCTTTTTATTATCTAAAGATTTAAATATGGATTGGTGTATACTCAGAACTTTATATTGTATTATCGCCTAAATTCATATCGCCTTCCACATACCCTCACATAAACATGTGCTATATATAGAGAGTTCCGCTTCCACAGTTCCAGCAGGCGTCGTTGACCCGATGACAGCTAGGATCCTGAAGTCTAGGCAGCCATCCACGCTCCGCTCTCGACGAACTATGAATAGGAATTCCAGTTTCCGGCCCGGAGTTCCGCCTGGATTCTTGAGGCAGGAGAGCTGGAGTTGGGTCTTGAAATTAAGAGGCCCAGCGTCACTGACATGTATGACGCACAAGTACATCGTCTGGGAGCCAAGCGGCACGACAGGGGAGGCTTCAAACTGATCCTGTTCACCTGGAGTGCCGTCTTTGATGACAGCGTCGCTGGTTCGGCATCAGTGCAGGCAGGCTCGAGGCACAGCAACCGCCTCAAGTAACATAAGCCAAAGTTGGTAGTTCGGACGTCTAACTACTCTCGAATCTAGCTAGTGAATAACTGATTTTAAGTGTTTGTACTTTTTTATCCGATTATCTTCCTTTATCCATGTAGCTTCATGTAATATTTTCCTCATCTATTTATCCGATCCTCAGTTGCTGAGGTCCTCGCTCCTAGATGGATGATACCAAGTTTCTATATTTATTGGCTGTCCATGCTGATGTAAAATATCCAAATGTATTACATTAATGTATGGTATGTATCCGGAATTATGACTGTCCTAACATGAACCTGCTCTGTCACCCAAATAGCTCTGTGATCTTAATGTAACTCCATGAAAATTCCTTGCTAGGTTGGGTATACCAAAAGGAGTATTAAATAAAGTTCTTTCACCTCCATTTCTTTTGACTTTGACTGATTTGATTAAATATCTAAGTTGAATGTGTTTTTTTTTATTGAATAACGATATATATAATCTCTTTTTTATTGCAAAACCAAATACGAATTTTGAATTAAATTCCCCAATCTAGTACGGCATTAGGTTTTTGTTTTAGTTCTCCTTTCGGGAATCCTTGCACTTCTTTAAGAGCTCCTTTTGGCGCTTAGTAGTTCCAGATCCTTTGGCGGCCAAGTTAAGAAGTGGGGGCTTCTTTGATTTCTCATCTTCCGATGCTTTTATTTTTGGAAGAAATCCTGAAGAAAAACAAGGAGAAAGATTCCCTTTCTTCGGGGCAGCTCGGAGCGCGCCTGCCTTGGTTACGGCCCGTGGTTCAGAGGCTCCTGCAAAGGAAAGACGGCAAATAGGAGGAAGGCTGGTAGCAGAAGGCTTTTGTCTCCTAGCAAGCCCAGATACAGAGTGAGACTTCGGCGCCCTGCTGGCTTTGTTGGCCTTTCCTCGACCTTTTGAAGAAGATTCTGCGCACTTTCTTAGAGCTTCATATTTTTTACGTTCGTTTTCTTCTTTTTCGCATTCCCTTTCAAGCCGCTCGAATTCTTGTAACGAGCCTTCATAATTCATATCATCGTAATCATTAACAGATTTATCTTCAAAGCGATTTCTGAGACCCTGGTTTTGGGTCTCTTCAAGGCTAGTAGAAGGAATTACTGACGGATATGTTTTGGCAGTAGAGCCACAGATTTCTCTCTTTACAAAATCCGCCTGTTCACAACTTCCTATGGTGGGATAAGAATGGTAATTCGGGAAACTAGGGTCAATCTTAGTCTTCATCATTGCTGGCTGGGGGAAGCCTTTCTTTATTATTACCTCGCTGGCTTCATTGTCTTCTACGTGGTTTTTTGAATGAGGCTTTACACACATTTCTTTTAGTCCCCGTCTTTGATTTGAATAAGGGTAATTTTCTTCTTTATCCATAGGACCAAAATTTACAACCAAGTTTTCATGGTCAGAAGCATCTAGTTTGTTTTCCTTTGCATATTGGTTTGAATCTGGTTCTGTTTGCTCAGTTTTAGTCAAATTATAAGCACTATTTTTTGGCATTAAGTGAAGAGCGGTTCCAACCTTTTGAGCTTCTTTTGAAATACCTTTTTCTTTATAAGATGGTACAGCAATGGTATTTTGGAGATTTGGTGACCTATGCACACAGTAACTCTTTTCAAATTCTTCCGCAGTTTTGTCTTCCTCAGCGCTATCACTTGAAATAATTTTAAATTCTTGCAGGAAGTCAGAACAATTGATTTCTTCTTCTTTTTTCGGTTCTGAGATAGTGGGAGAAGGACAGATTTGGTAAATAGAACCGAGTGCTTCGACATCTACTGTACTACGCGGAAGGATAGGACTGATTGGCCCGAATTCAGTTTGCGAAAAGACAGTGTTCACATTATTAGCATACGATTGAGCGGTACTTGAATATACGTTTGAATAGTTGTGAGTTCCTCGATAACCTCGGCTTAGACGCGGGATGCGAGAAGTTAAATTTAGGCGATTAGAAACTCCGTGATCTTCAACATTATTCTTATCAGTCTCTTGTTCCTTTGTCGGAAAAGCAATGCCGTCACGTTTGATTGGAGTCTTAATTCTGTCTTTGGCATAGGCAGAAGGATACATGAGACCACCACGGCATTCCGATGACAACACGGATGGTTTTGAGTTTTGGCATTGCTTTGATGATTTCGACGTCATAACAGGCATTTCCCCAGAACGTTGCCTTGAAGAATGTTCCATTTTTGACCTCGGCCGGAGGCTACGAGGCAGAGATGAATGGCACTTTCTATCCGCAGGATTTCTTAAACTCAATCTCATGATACTTCCACTAGTTTTAAACTTTTTAGCTGTCTCCAACATCCTTTGGCGAAGACTTTCTAGCTCCCTTTCTTTTTTATCAAGCTGTCGGGTCTTTGCATTAAATTCTTTCTCAAGTTTCTCTTTTTCAATATTAAACTTTTTCTCTAGAACTCTTTCTTTTTTGTCTAATTCTTCCTTTCCTTTTTGTTTAAGCTTTTGCATCTCTTTCTCATTTTGTTCTAGTTTACGTTGTTTCAACTCATATTCTTTCCTGAGCTTTTCTCTCTCACGTTCCAACTGTTTTCCCAGATTTCTTTGCTCTTTATTTTTAAGTTCATTTTCTTTTTGGGAGCCTTTTTGTTTTTCAATATCTTTTTTCAAAGATTTGTCTTTTATAACACCAAACTTTTTAGAATTGAAACTTTCTTGTTTGCACTCTTGTACGACTGATGTTTTTTTGGCTCTAATAGTCTCAGATTCAACGTTTTGACTTTTTTCCTTTTGTTCATGCTCATTTTGGTCGTCTTTTTTGATAGTTTCAAGTTTTTCTTGAAATTGTTCTTCATTATCTTTACATTTACTACAGTCATCATTTTCCGCTACACTTGTTTCTCCACCTTCGGCTATTCTAATACTTGCCACCAGCATTCTCCCGCAAGGGTTATCTATAAAGTATCGGCGTTCATACGCATCTTGTGGAAGTTCGCTTGACTTCGTAGTTGGATGCATTTTTAAAGAAATGAAAGATTTATTTTTGTTCAGTTTTCGTCCATTATCCTCAGTTGCTTTTGACTCTTCTGTGGAAGTAACTTCACTCTTTCGTTCTATTTGTGCTTCTTCAACCATATTTCTCTGCTGATTTCTCTCAAATTTCATTTTCGGGTTTTCGTCCACAAGTTTGATTTTTCTTTTCTCCTCC
>CP092886.1:176848169-176953114 GCA_030710605.1 Cordylochernes scorpioides | reverse complement strand
TAACGAATTGAATAGAGCAGTTTCAATATAGAAGCTAAATTCTCAATGAAACAATCATACATAGACGCAACAATTCTATAAATGCACGGCATTAGCCTCTCGGAGGACTCACCGATGGCCCCCGGCAGGATGGAACCCGTCTCGGCGA
The DNA here is from genome assembly GCA_030710605.1 of Cordylochernes scorpioides. Lineage (NCBI taxonomy): Eukaryota > Metazoa > Arthropoda > Arachnida > Pseudoscorpiones > Chernetidae > Cordylochernes > Cordylochernes scorpioides. The sequence goes on along the minus strand of CP092886.1, from coordinate 176,952,966 downwards.
AGCGAGTGAGGATCTTGGAGACGCAGCCGTGGGAGACGAGCAGCTGTCGCGATATGTCGCACGGCCGCAGCCCGCCCAGGGCCAGTTCCAGGATCCGTAAACGCACGGGGAAGGGCAGCGGCTTTCCGTTGCAGAAGGACCCCCCGAGCTGGTTGACTCCGTAGTTGGCCGACATGATGTGCCACCAGCTAACTTTGTGGCGCTCCCATTGGAAGACGCCGCCCACCTTGCTATTGATTGGAGTCGCACACACCTGCTTCCATCACCAAGTTATGCACGTGTTTGTTGCACTTTTTTTATTTCTAAATTTAAAAAAGTATTTTGTTATAGTTAAATCGATTTATAATGTACTCTTATATATGCTAAAAAATGCCTTCACGCGCCTAAGTATAAAATAAAAGTACATCCCACCTACAGAAGATATCTGAATACTGAATGTCTCTCAACGCAGTATTTTTAGTATTTTCAGTTGGTATATTTAGTTGCTTCTTCCACGTGTATAAAAGTTTGGCTTAAACCGTTGATAAAAGTATTTTCGGAAATGTTAAACACTTTCTTGTATCTCTGAAACGGTGGCTCCAATGTGAAATGAGTCAAGAAGACTTACCGCTAGCTAGCAACCAAAGTGTGGATCACAAGGACCAACTTGTGCTCGCCCGACCCAGTCCACCGAGAACAATACCTAGGCCGCACCGAGCCTAACCGAAATTACACGCAGACCACATTTCTTAAGGTAGAAGGCTTTCCTTTTAAATAAAAGCTACTTTTTGAACAATGTCCCATTTGTATATGGTAACACGTTGGAGATATTGCTAAATTATATTCAATAATTCTAACTGTACTCGCTGACAGAATCACTCAACTAGTATAGGGATAAAAAATGTTAAAATAGATCATAGAAGTTAAAATATATCTCTTTAGTTTATTTATCCAATCTTTTGAATTAAATATTTGATTGGAATATACCATATATGAACTGGCTTATACCATCGATACTGATTGTCATGCGATTTTTTTAGGTTCACAAAAATTATTGGCATTAGTAATAAAATCTTTGCAAAAAATATTCCATTTACACGGGAACTATTCTCGAAAAGTATCAGGGAGGAACATAATATAAACACAACACCCATTAACACATTTATTCTTCTAAAATGATCTACAAGAAAAACGTTTAGATTTAATAATCTAAAGAGACAAGGGTCGCCTCTCCCGTCAAAACAGACGTCTAAAGACAAACGCCATCTATTGACCGTCGCCGCAACTAGCGGCCTCGGGTCGGTGACAAAGCCACAACACCAGGTTTGGCAAACTGAAAAGCGTCCACCTAGAGACCGTGGTTTCGGGCTAATGGCCCTCGTCAGTCTAGGGCGGACTATATTCCATGAGATCCACACGAGATCTAATGAAATCTTGACAATCCGCCAAAGAGGTGTTTAGCTGGCAAAGTGGCTGGGCCATATCTATGGCTAAAATATGGATGGAAATTTTGACGGGAGTAAATTGATCTAAAGAAACAAGGGTCGCCTCTTCCGTCAAAACAGACGTCTAAAATCAGACGCCTTCTATTGACCGTCGCCGCAACTAGCGGCCTCGGGTCGGTGACAAAGCCACAACACCAGTTTTGGCAAACTGAAAAGCGTCTACCTAGAGACCATGGGTTCGGGCTAATGGCCCTCGTAATTTCCTCCCGGCAAAATTTCCATCTATATTTAGTAATCTGTCCAAGAAAATTGGTAAGTTGTCGCCATATATAGGTTCCTCATTGACACACCCTTATCAGTTTACAATGCCAAATCCAAACATGCTGAATAACTCGTACATAGTTAAAATACAAACGTTTTTATTTTCATTTATAACCCGATCCATGATGGCTCAGGCCTATCTAATACATCATCACTGATTAAAACAAAATTCGTGATATTGCAATGGTCTTTCCGATATATTCAATGAGTTTTGCTTTTTCTAACTGAGAATTTTTCTTATTTGTTTTTGGTTTATTTCAAATATACACAAGATTTTAATATGTACCATAATTATAAATATTTTAACAGCCCCAAAATGTAAATACAATTCAAGGCGCAAGCTTAGCCATCATGTAATCACAAACAAAGCAATAAAGTTTTATTGATAGTCCACCGCACTCAAGACAGAACAAGGGCCCAATTTCAGATTTGTTAGTTTTACTTCCGCCCCTCACCGGCAAACGAGCGGACAACAACATATCATCTCTCCCTCGCGTGTAGATCACTCCCTATTCAACCTTGTCGCCTTTTAGACGCTGGCTTCTATATGAGGTAACATCCAACCTGGCTCGACCTTTGTGTTACCCATTGACGCATGAAATCACTTTTGTCCCATGACTGTTAGTGCTTGCACTATCACTTCAATCAGTCGACAGGATTATACCGAAATAATCGCAAAGCGGATGGAACCTGGAGAGCAGAGCGGCACCAGACATCTCCACCATGAAACCCACGGGAACTGTGGCATAACTCACGGAACCCATCCGAGAGATCATCCCTCCCAGCCTCAGGAAGATGGCTTACCTCACAATGCCAGAAACATTTCATTCAACTCGCCATTACAAGTTCAACGTGCTCACCACAAATATCAGCACTTCACCTGACGACAAGAACTTCTATCCCCTGCCCGACTGTACCCTCTCCAACTATCACTGAACTCAAAACAATTATCGCTTCCTTGTCAAATAAAAAGCTCAGGAATAGACAAAATATTCTCCCAACCATCACCGAGGACCTGACCATGGCCGCATCAACCAGTGCGAACCTTCTGACTTCATTCTAACGAAAACTTTTGTGTATATACTGTGATTACTGCTTATTTTAAACCTAAATATGCAATTTAATGTCAAATAAATTTTATTTCTTTTTAGCCATAGCCCCTAAAATTAACATCCATTTTACATTTTATTTATACCATTAATTTTTTATTTCTAGACTTGTATATTTTATCAAAGTTTTCTCTCGATTCAATTTTATACCATCTCACCAAATTAAAAGTTTGACATTAACTTATATCTATTCATTATATACCATTTAACCTAAAATATTAGAACCATTTTAACTTATTTATTTTTAAATCTTCATATCGTAAAAACTTTCTTTTTTTTTTTAAGACAAAAAAACCTCATTTTATACATTTTCTAATAATTTTATTTTTAACAATGATATTTTTAAAAGATATTTTGGCTTTTGTTCTTTCTATAAAAATATTCCTTTTTCCACAAGCCGACAAAATTGCTTTCAATTTTTTTTTTCAAATACAAATTGCAAATATTGTCAACCTCATATCTTGTTCCACCTTGACCTACACCCATCATCAGAGCAAATCCCATACACATTCCAAGGCCCACCATAACACCGCCCTCTCGAACAGAACTTTCAATAAGGGATTCAACCCCAGCCATCTTCATTCAACTATATCCTTTCTCAACAAGCATATCCAATTTCAATAAACCATAGCTATCACAACAAACCACAGCCATTTAAAACAAACATAATCATCTTCAACTAGCCGTTCCACTATAATATGACACGGTACCGTTCAAAAAGGGAATCCTGACGGCCCTATCACCATTACCATGCAACCATTGTAATGATCATCACTATTCCTTCCCCCTTCATATCTTATGTATTAAGTAATTCCAATAATAAAGGTTAATTCCCAAATAGATCACCTTCCAAACGAAAATATTGTAACGAAGTATTCATTATTTTATTAAAAGAGTATAATTTTTATGTTTATATTTTTGCCTACTCTGTAAACTTCCCTCATTGCTTATCTTTTGTTTCATCATTCATAGTTTGTTCTTGCCTTAAATAAATTGCTGTTTCACCCTGAAGTTTGTCTTCCCTAATTTCCCACGTGGCAATATTATAAAATCCAATTAACCGCCATATTCCTCCCAGATCTAGTGAACCTTACCTATATTTAACACCAGATACCTTCAACGATATTTAACACATGTTACACCTTTCTTCAAATGTAGATCAGAGTTTTGCTTCTATCAGATTTTTTAATAGCCCAACTTGATTTAGAACATTTCAACTGAAATGCGTTTGTTGATGTTTTGTTTCATAATGCTGCATTTCCTTTAGAGTCATGAGTTAGTTAATAATATTTTTCGCGTTATAAATATATTTTTTTATTATAAATATTATTTTTGAACCGTCGTTCCATGTTAACTCTCTAGAATTTCCCATGTTATCGTATTTGGATATTAAGAAAATGTGTTAGTTTAGGCAAGTAGAGTAAATATTCATCGTCCCATTCTGAATTACGCTGTAGACTTGTGAACAGCACCCGACCTTTTTTTTTATTACAAAACGCAAAGAAAAATTTGAGAATCTTCAGATTGAGGAGATATGTGATGTGGCATTTCGTCTGCATCAAGGCTATCATAGGCATAGAAGATATTCTGTTCACTGTTTATTTCAAATCTACTCATATCTAATGTAAGTAAATAAATATACTCGCTACGCGCGTGCCCTTGCAAACACTCTAGTTAGAAATAGTTGTTGCTTTTTTTCAGCTTGTCGAAGAGCGATTTTTCGCTTGAAAGCTAGAGCAATACAAATAATAAAAACACCACGCTATGAAAAAATATTTATATTATTTTTAAAAAAATTATATATATTAATGATATTATAAAGATTGTCTTTGATAAACTTGTAATGAAACAACACAAAATTGTAAATCGTAACTTATAACCATTCATAATATTCTCTAGGTCTCTTTGCGAATATAAAAATTGAACCGATATTTGGCCGTTGGCTTTGGATAAAATAACATAAGAATATACCAAATAATTGATCAAATATAGCAAGTTAACAATCTATTCAGATAAATTTCCTTGCCGCTCAAATAGTGTTGGACATTTTATTGACACTGTGACAATATAGCATGCCAATAATACTTAGGTCAATAGAGCGAGTGGTACTATATAACGCCTATAAACCGTTAATATAAATATTACCTTGGAACGTTAAGAATTAGCTCCAGAAAAAATATAAACACTGAGCCTGCATGTCAAATATTTAACAGTCATTTTTATCGATTTTTCAATTTCCATTAGCCAAATTGACCTAACACTTTGCTGTAGAGAATTCCACGCCAAATCCGAATATTTGTCAAATATAAACTCCCTAACCTTGAGTTATGCGGGAAAAGTATACTGACACCCATTGATATATTTTAATCGAATATTATGTATATCTTTAGCGTTTAAAATATGTTCTGTCCATAAAATATTTTGAATATTTCTCCAGCGTTTAAAGTAATTTTGTTAGAAAGCGCAGCGAATTCAATGCACCACGTGATTCACGAGTTGTCAAGGTCCCATATGACAGACAGAGATTTAACAATATACATATTGGTTTCATTGATCAAGAGATGATTGTGGTTTTAATAGCAACAAAGGTGTATAAAAGGTGACGCCTAAATATTTATTTATTTTTGAAAAAAGCTTCACGACGTAACCCATCACTCTTTTACTACAAATAAGCTTATTGAAAACTATAGCAATTCTTACTTTATATATATCGTAATTTAAACAAAGCTACATAAGTTAATAGTCCTTATTTAAACTTGTAGCATATTAATAACCATTAACTCTGTCCATATCTCTGCCTTCATCACATATTTCGTGTAATTAATTATAACTTTATTAATATAACTTAAATCTTTATTATTTGGTACCATAGAACAGGCCATAGTGAAATTAGTATAAATTCATATAAATTGAAACACCATTGATTATTTTTAACCACTCTATTGCTCTAAATATCACAATCTGCCTTATGTAAGTAATAAAGTATGACGTCTTTCCAGTCGTCTCAAAGTGACACCAGTTTGCCACCGGACCGCAGGGGAGGGGAGGATGACCCACATAAGTCACTGACCAATGAGAATCAATCCCCGGGGATCCGGGCAGGAGTTACAGTTCATATTTCTGACAGGCACGCTCAGTACTAGGTCCGTTGTCATCTCACGGCGGCCCTCGTGGCCGCCGTTTTGGCTCCTCCCTGCCCCCGCGGCTTCAGGCTAGACGACGAGCTTTCCTCTGGTAGTCCTCAACTTTCCCCCGGTCCTGGTGCCACTTGAGACGTCCTGGTAGAGCGCCTTTTGATCCCAAACTTTGTCCTTACTGTCCCGTGCGGGCTTTCCCCTCTGCACGCCTGGTCACTCAACCTCGACTGCTTCCAACTCACTTGTTGGCTTACCCGGGTTTACGACATATATATTTGTCTAAGTTTCTAATATATAAAGCACATATATTTTATAATGGTATTAACAGAACAACTAAATGGTCCTAAACTTTTAAGAAAATATGATAAATAAAGAAAATGGGTTGGTCAAATATAACGGAAAATGTTAAGTCAAAGTTTAATTGATTTTTTTCCACTGGATGACGCTCTGCAATTTAAAATACTCATGTAAGCGGTCAGGATATGCCTTTTTTGTTTTTAATATATATAGTTTTTCCTCTCTAATTTAAATATAAATATAACACTGAGACTATTCAATATGAATGTTCCTAGAGATATATTGTATCTAATATAAGGCACGTGTATTTTTAATTATAAAGTACCAATACACAGATTATGAAATAAATATTCAATGAAAATAACATGTATATGCCTTAAGTACTAGGGGGGGGATCAATAAGTACTCATATGGTTAAAAGAAAATACAATTTTATTTTAATAATTTATTTTATAACATAGTCCTCTTTTAGGGATATATATATACTTCTCTCTCACAACGCCCCTACCATTTTTTCAATCCTTCAAAAAAAAAAAAGGAATTGGCGAAATCTACAAAATATGCCTCAGTCTGAGCGATAACTTTTTCATTTGAGCCTAATTTCTTTCCTAATAGCCATTTATTCATGTTCGGGAACAACTGTAAATCACCTACAAATACGAGGGTGAAGGAAGTAATTCATAACTCGATTCGTATAGTTTTGCTGCGACAACTCCGGATGGATTTGGCTGTGTCTTGTCCTGGTGAGAAATCACTTTTTTTATTCGTCAAAGGTGACTGTGTCTCCTCCAATTTCTTGTGGAAGATATTTAACGACTCACCATAGTATTATTGTCCCCAGTGATATAGTTTTCCTTTCATAAGAAGTCTATAAGAATAAACCCTTTGTATACTAAATTTGTAGACATAACCCTTCTGGTTGAGAGATCATTCGCCTTCTTTAGAGCTGATTTTCGGAAAGCGACTCGTTAATTTTATTGTTGCATGGTGACCGGGGTATATGAATATGGCTTGCATTGATTTAGAAATATCATCTAGAATGCTCATATTTCTTCATGGCGAAGTTTCGATTTAGATAGGCTCGAATATTTCAGTTACATGTACGGTGGGCTAATGTGCTCTAGCAAAATGTTATATATATGTTGTAATATGTTCCAATATATACTTATATCCCCATGTGTTATATAGTTATAGTATAATTACCAAAACGATAAAAATCAAATTTCGATTGAGTGACAGCCGGCACCAGGACAGGAAAAGGTCCGAAAAACATGTCGGGGTTCCCAGGTGTGCCCCCTTCTTGCTCTCTCGCCGCCATCTCTGTTGTGGCATCCAACATGCTTCGTCCTTTGGTGTAATCCCAATCACGCCTAAACCCATTCTAATCATTGTGGCCACCACGACTGCAACCAACATGCCACACTACATTCATCCAACAGGATAACAAACTACATTAATACATATATATATATATGTATGAAAATACAATAGAAAAAAGCACATATGCTTCTGGTCAGGATATCCCTTCATTATTATATATATATATATATAGATAGAAATTTTTCCAGGAGGATATAGATCTAAAGAGACTAAGGTCGCCTCTCCCGTCAAAATAGACGTCAAAACTAGACGCCATCTATTGACCGTCACCGCAAACTAGCGGTCTCGGGTCGGTGACAAAGCCACAACACCAGCTTTGGCAAACTGAAAAGCGTCCACCTAGAGACCATGGTTTCGGGCTAATGGCCTTCGTCAGTCTAGGGCGGACTTTATTCCATGAGATCCACACGGGATCTAATGGAATCTTGACAATCTGCCAAAGAGGTGTTTAGCTGGCCGCCCTAGACTGACGAGGGCCATTAGCCCGAAACCATGGTCTCTAGGTGGACGCTTTTCAGTTTGCAAAAGCTGGTGCTGTGGCTTTGTCACCGAACCGAGACCACTAGTTTGCAGTGACGGTCAATAGATGGCGTCTAGTTTTGACGTCTATTTTGACGGGAGAGGGGACTTTGTCTCTTTAGATCTATATCCTCCCGGAAATTTTTCCATCTATATTTCAGTCATAGATTTATCCCTGCCACTTTGCCAGCTAAACACCTTTTTGGCAGATTGTCAAGATTCCATTAAATCCCGTGTGGATCTCATGGAATAAACCGGGCAGTTGGCGTTTCTTGCGCTCCAGGGGCCTGGGTTATCCTTATTTCTCTCTCATGGAATAAAGTCCGCCCTAGACTAACGAGGGCCATTTGCCCGAAACCATGGTCTCTAGGTGAACGCTTTTCAGTTTGCCAAATCTGGTGTTGTGGCTTTGTCACCGAACCGAGACCGCTAGTTTGCGGTGACGGTCAATAGATGGCGTCTAGTTTTGACGTCAATTTTGACCTTTGTCTCTTTATATATATATATATATTTAAAAATGCCTATTTTGGATCATAAAGTTTTTATTTCCGATATTTCGTGAGGCAACTCGCCAAACTTCCTCTGGGAACAAAATCGCTTTAGAGAAGCTCGCGTATCATTTCGCGAGTATATACAACCGCTATAAAATTTAAATATCTAGAATCTACAATATGCATGCCTCTATGAATATAATTATTAATAATAATATAATATGTAAAACATTAATATATAGAGAATTAAGTAAATATATACATTTAAAATAAACGAATTGAAGATCAGCAATTTGCCATATATATACATATATACGTGTATAGTAGTGGGCTATGTGGTTTTAAATTGTAAGTATAGTTGAGGAATGTCTATTTTTCGGTTGATACTGTTTTTATCTTCTATTGAGCTCCAGCTTTCTAGAAAAAGTCTTGAATGTTTATCCTTGATATTTTGATATACTATTTCTGTTGAGTCGAAATTTAGTATGTGGTCCTGTTTTAGTGCGTGGTCTACTAAAAGGGAAAGAGGGCTATAGTTTTTAAGGGCTGTCCGGTGTTGATTGGTTCTTTCTTCCAGAGTTTTTCCTGTCTCTCCTATGTATGTAGCTGGGCAAGATCGGCACGGGATTCTGTAGATGAGGTTGGATTTTTGACTGTTATTTGTGTTATGTTTGGTATCGGGATGGCGGAGAAGTGTTTTCAAGTTGGATGGTGTCTGGTATATGGTCAATGCTTGCTATTGTTTTTGGGATGTTTATTTTCTGTGATGGGACGAAGTTGAGACCTTTTGCTAATAGTGTTATGGTTTCTGGTGTGAGCTGTTGTTTCGACAGATTGATTACATTACTTTCCTTGTGATGGTTTTTGGGGTTATGCTTCCATCTGTTGAGTTTTTGACTTTGGCGATTGTACATACCAGCTCTTCTATTTCTGCATTTTGTCTCGATATATTCAGTTAAATGCTTGAAATGTGAATTATCCATTATTCTTTGAACTATAGGTAGGAGAGTTTGTAGAGTTGATTCAATTCTGCGGAGGTTAAAATGACAGTTTTTTATTCTGGCATTCAAAAGCTTTTTGCTAGTTTGATTTATAATTTTGTGTGAATAATTAGTTCGAATTGGATCTTTGAGGGTTCTGCCGATTCTTTCAATGCCGTAGCTGTACGGAAGTGTGCAGTATAATTTATGAGATTGGCTATTGGAAGGAGGGATGAATGTTGATCTGTGGAATTGTCTTTTGATAAATTCTGTGGGATAACTATTGCTTTGTAATTCATTCATTAGTATTGTTCTTTCTTGTTGTGCCTTTTCTAGATTATTGGAGCAATGAGTAGATATTCTTTTTGAGAGGGTTTTTATAACAGATATTTTATGGTTAATAGGACCGAAGGAGCTGAAATTTAAGTAACCACCTGTGTGAGTTTTCTTACGGTAAATGCCTGTTTCTATTTTAGAGTTGTTTCTGGTGAGAATTATATCTAAGAATGATAAAGAGTTTTTTTCTTCTATTTCATGCGTAAATGTGAGAAATGGTTTTATATTGTTCAAGAAATTCAGAATGCTTGTTGTATTGTTGTTTTCGGTTATGCAAAGAATATCGTCAATATATCTCTTCCAGAATGTTATTTTTAGCTGCTTATTGTCTATTATTGATTGGTCGATATTATTCATGAAAATGTTTGCCAGAGCTGAAGATATTGGGTTGCCCATCGGGAGGCCTTTGATCTGTTTGAAGTATTGATTCTTGTAGTTAAAGTAGCTGAATGATAGGCACAGTTTGAGTAAGTCTATGAGGGCTTCCTTTGGTATAAACAATGGTAGGTTGGGGTGGGCATTCAAGAATTCTGAAATTTCTGCAATAGCTTCATCATGTGGGATTGAGGTATACAGTGATTCAACATCAAAGGAGACCATGCGACTGTTCTCCATTATTTGAGTTCTTGAAATTATTTCTATTGCTGCTGTGGAGTTGGGAATAGTATGAGGTAATTCTTTCTAAAAAGGTGAAATTATCGAGGAAAGGTATTTCGACAAGGGGTATATGGGGGTGCCGGCGTAGGATACAATGGGGCGTAGAGGGCTGTTTTGCTTGTGTACCTTTGGTAGGCCATAAAATATAGGCAAGTTAGTGTTTGCTGCTTTTAGTTTGTCGAATGTTTTGGTATCCAATTTATAATTACGTTTTATTTTGTTCAATTGTCTATTGAACTCTTTGATTATGTTTGCTAGGGGGTTATTAGGTAACAGTTCATATACATTTTGTTCTTCAAGTAGCTGCTTGATTTTGTTATCATAATCCATCGTGTCCATTATAACAGTATTTTTGCCTTTATCTGAAGGAGAAATTACAATACTCTTGTTTGCCTTTAAGGAATTTATTATATTTCTTTCATCTTGAGTAAGATTATTCTTATTCTGTCGGTTCAAGCTTTTGAGGATAGGCACTATTTCTGTTCTAACCTTTTCTTTTTCTTCATTTGGTATGTTCTTAATTGAAGTTTCAATGCTTGCTATTGTTTTTGGGATGTTTATTTTCTGTGATGGGACGAAGTTGAGACCTTTTGCTAATAGTGTTATGGTTTCTGGTGTGAGCTGTTGTTTCGACAGATTGATTACATTACTTTCCTTGTGATGGTTTTTGGGGTTATGCTTCCATCTGTTGAGTTTTTGACTTTGGCGATTGTACATACCAGCTCTTCTATTTCTGCATTTTGTCTCGATATATTCAGTTAAATGCTTGAAATGTGAATTATCCATTATTCTTTGAACTATAGGTAGGAGAGTTTGTAGAGTTGATTCAATTCTGCGGAGGTTAAAATGACAGTTTTTTATTCTGGCATTCAAAAGCTTTTTGCTAGTTTGATTTATAATTTTGTGTGAATAATTAGTTCGAATTGGATCTTTGAGCATTAGAGATGGTGGAATTATGTTGTCCTTTAAGCATCTGTGGTTGAATTCTAAGTGTTGCTTCCAAGTGCTGGAGGATGACGGAGATTTTCAAATTTTTTTTTATATATATGAAAAACAATAGAGAAAAAAAAAAGATAAGTTAGTCAGGTGTTGATATTAAAAATAAAGAAGGCATTTCCTGACCACGAATGGCGCTCTGCCATCTGAAAAGGACATGTGCTCGTGGTCAGGAAATGCCTTCTTTATTTTTAATATACGAGGTGTGTTCAAAAGGTATCGCGACTTTTGTGTTTTTTCAAAAAATATTTATTTATTCATGAATATCTATTTTATCCCCTTCAAAGTAATCCCCATGAGATATTGTACACTTGAGCTAACGGTTTTTCCAATCTTCGAAGCACTTCAAAAAATCATTTTTTAAATCTTTTTCAGCTCCTCCTTCGATGCCGTCTTTATCTCGTCAAGCGTAGTGTAACGTCGTCCTTTCATAGGCCTCTTCAGTTTAGGGAACAAGAAAAAGTCACAGAGGGCCAGATCTGGGGAATACGGTGGCTGCGGCATCATTAGTGTGTTTTTTTGGCCAAAAGGTCGCGCACAAGCAACGATGTGTGAGCAGGGGCGTTATCGTGGGGCAAAAGCCAATTTTTGTTCTTCCACAAATCCGGGCGTTTCTGGCGGATTGCTTCGCGCAAATTGCGCATAACTTGCAGGTAATATTCCTTATTGACCGTTCTACCCTGCGGCAAGAACTCATGATGCACCACGCCCCTGCAATCGAAGAAAACTGTCAGCAAAACTTTCACATTCGACCGAACTTGGCGCTTTTTTCGGTCTTGGTTCGTGCGGCAGCTTCCATTGAGATGATTGAGCTTTGGTTTCCACGTCATAACCATAAACCCACGCATCGTCACCAGTTATGACCCTCTGGAGCAAATTTGGGTCGTCGCGGACAGAGTCCAACATCTCATTAGCAATGTTCATGCGATGCTATTTTTGGTCGCAATTGAGCAATTTTGGTACGAATTTCGCGGCGACCCGTCTCATGCCCAAATCATTAATAAAAATCGAATGGCACGAGCCAATCGATATGTTCAGGTCCTCAGCAACTTCTCTAACGGTGATTCGACGATTGGCCTATATCATTTTCTATACTTCATTAATTTTTCGTCTGTTGTGGAAGTGCTCGGGCGTCCGGCACGCTCTTCGTCGTTCACATCTTTTCGGCCTTCTGAGAACATTTTGTACCACCGATAAACGTTGCTTCGGTCCAAGGTAGCTTCTCCGTATGCCACAGTCAACATTCGGAATGCATCCGCGCACTTAATTTCGTTTTTCACACAAAATTTGATGCAGGTTCTTTGATCCATTTTTTTAATAGGTAAAAATCGAAGACGATCCAAAACACCTGCAAGCAAAGCAGCTGTCAACAATTAAGTGAACATTCAAAATGGCCGAGTTTGTCGGCATAAGTGAGAGACATGAGTACCAACATAAAGCCACAAAAAGATAGAAATTCGAATATACGTAATCCGCGAAAATTCAAAATTCGCGAAACCTTTTGAGCACACCTCGTATATATATACATAATGTTAAAATACATAACGAATTGGGAAAAAAATATAACAAATTATAATAAATTATAAGTATAAAACCTCTTCATTCTGAAAAGATATCCACCCTATAGTTGAAAATTTCAAACACATGTTTATAATTCATCTCTAACTTTAATTATTTTAACTCTTATTTTAAAAATTGAATTCCGTTGTTTAAAAATAAATTTCAAAAAGTGTTCGAAGTAAAATAATTGTTTACCAGCCATTACTTACCAGCCATGACAGAAACTGAAAGAGCAGAATTCGCAAATTGAAAAATCGCGACTAAGAAAAAGGGCTGTAGGAAATGGAGTTCCATTTAAAATAGTCCAGAAGAAAAGTTAAATGAAATGCTTAATCATGCAGGGAGATTTCTCCTGGGCAGGACCTGGCGTAATTGAGACCGTCCAGAGTTATAATTATGTTCGGCTGTGGCTACTTAGGCGGTGGCTTCACGCCTGTCTGGAGCTGCAGATTGAAAATCCGGGGCCACCGTATTGGAAGAAGTGGCGGCCAGATGGGCGGTGGCTTGCCCCAGGCGCCCGCCTCACGCCTGACGGGATCCCAGATGTGGGAAGAGCTAATCTCGTCTTCTATTCTAGCATCTTCTTTTATCTCAATTCCTTATTTATTTGTTCTTCACGTCGAAGTGGACAGGCAAAATACTAGGATCAGATTTAGACGTCTGAATTTACAGGTAATCCGAGAATATTTGTGCTCAAGGGAATATGCTGAAAAGTTTTCTCCTTCCTGAAATAAATAATAAATGTTCATTGAATGTATGACTCAATACACACACTTATATGTACTTTAGCAGGAGAATATTAACATTAGGAATTTCTTAACAATTCTTAATGATCACTTAGACACGTTGTGTTTTAATTCAGAAAGGTATATTTTGATATATCTTAATTTAATCCGAGTTATATAAATATAGGTAATTAAGTGTTTAACACATCATTTGTTGCGATTTTTATTGTTCTCATTTCTATATACATTGTATACACATACACACACTAAATGTATAATATAATACTACTTAGAGAGAGAAACTCATAATTTATGAAACAAATAAAACCAGTTTCAATTCCATCAAGTCGAATCAGAGCTTTTTACCAAGCTGTAAGATGAAACTTTTATGGATCTAAAAGAGATAGAGAGAGAGAATAAGAGAGTAACGTCGATGACTAGACGCTGGACAATGACAATCATTCTCCTATAAGGCCAATATTGTGGTAGAGATTTGACGAGAAGATCTATTTATTTATTTCAAATAAATCAGTCTCGAATCTGGACATCCTAAGATATATAGCCACAGAGTCATGTTGTAAGATGTTGCCTTAGGATCCGATCATTGAGAATTTTCATAGGAAGATTAATACGGCGGTTTCCCTCTGCCTTCCTCTTATCCATATACATTTGACCTAATAGTAGGTTCATCTTCCTTTTGAAGCCCTTTCCAAATTTAAGGGTAAAAGAGTGCTCTTTCATTTTGAGGTGAAGTTAGAACCTTACTTCAGTCTCTGCTCGGTCCAATCTTGACTTCAAAGGCGTTATCGATCTTCCGCCGCGCGGAAGCGCCAAAAGGAAACCATATTTACGTTGAAATAAGAGATTTTATTTGGGCCGGCCGTAGGAGTTATATGGAGCAAGTCCAAGAGAAGCCAATGCCAAGAAAATAAGTCAGATGGCTCCAGGCGGAGATAACATAATATTTGATACAAATAAAAGCCTCCCATCAAATACAAGGTAAACTTGTTCGAGGTAACTTCCTTGTAAATAGATAACCTATTGTAAATGAAAATAATTAAAACTCTATATATCAGGAAACATCTTTGTTTGAATAAATTAATATCTATGTAGTGAAGACTAACTAGCGGGGAGAGAGAGAAAACGGGAAATATATTTAAAGAAATTTAATATAATGTGAATAGAAGAGTGAGAAAATATGTATTTTTTCGAACACCAAGTTAACACGTGTACCAATATATGTATACTATATATATATCTATATTAATAAAATGCAAATTTCATAAGTGGTGTTCGCTAAAAACTTTCGTTGCAATGCATCAATTTCGACCAAATTTTCAACATTTATGTAAAACGAGATGGAGCAGGTTTTGCTTAACATCAAAATATTTTTCCTAACTTTAACATGCGAAACTTCGCTGTTATCGATTAAATACAAAAAAAATCAACAGAGTTAATTTTATTTATATATAAGTACAAAAAAAAAATCAGCAATTCATTCAACTCAATCTAAAAAAATATTCAAAACAAGCAATTTTAAGATAACACCATATGTAAAACAGTCGGCCAAGAAAACAACAACGATATTACATCTTTCTCACATATTCACACACAATCTTGATTAATAATTAAAACTAATCTTTAACATTGTTTATTATACTTCATAATATATAATATTCGTTAGGCAAACTTTCACTCGGATAAAACCCGGGCGAAACCGGGTACACATCCGCTAGTATATGATATAATCATGATGGTCAATTTGTGACTGCCTTTTACTGTAAGGGCGCATCAAATGTCCAATACACTTATTTGTGAAAAAAACTTAAGGAAGTTGTACCTTCAATCATGTATATTGGTATTCAGACAATAACTCTGTTATTATGTGTATATTATGTGATAAACAACTGTATATTATGTGATATACAGTGACCTTTTTATAAGATGATAACGTGCCATCAAAAAATAAGAAATGAAAGCATCTGAGCACGGATATTTATTTTTAAACACAAACCTCTACTGTCTTTACTGCGATGTAAAAATATATTGGGAGTGCTTGGTTCATTAGTGGTTCACCACCTTCCAACTATTTATGACGCATACGATTCTTTAAGAAAATAAATGTGCCAACACTTCATCCTACGTATTGCTTTCAAAAATATCAGCAAACAAATATAAAGCAATAGCTAACTATAATTTTTTTAGATCATCATTATGTGAGGACAAGTCAACAAGTGAATGACTTTGAGACGAAGAGTAAAGCCAGTTCAATTTTTATCTTACTACCTGTGTAAATGACATAAGATGATTATTACCTTACCCAATTGGGAGAATCTGTATGGGGCATGTCCCTAATAAATGCTTGTTTCTACAACTCCATACACAACCCTACAACCCTCCCATTAAGCTGACGAAACTCCTGGGAGGGTTTACCATTAATGAGCTAGGCACTCCTATTATTTTTTATCAATGTATTAAGGGCAGTAGAAAATTTGTTTTATTTAAAAGAATAATACGCGTCATAGTTTACAATTTCCTTCAACACCAATAGTATATGGAGATATATGACAGCAACGCTGTTATCCAAACATCAAATGTCAATTACCTATTTGAATTTGATATTGTTTCTTTTTGATTCTTCTCTATAATTCCAAATTGTATCTTTTTCTTGAAAATAAATATACTTCGGCCATATTCATATGACCATTTCTAAATTAAGTCAGGTGCTTACGCCACCCAACTTAGTTTACGCTCTATAACAAATTTTATATAGGGAAAATGTGAAAGCCAAGAGTGCAGGGAATAGGGTATACATATATAGACAATTTAAAAACCTTTATTTACCATCAATTCAATAGTAATGTTGTTAAAAGTCACTCAACAGAACGAAAAATTTAGTATCTTTATTTTCAAAAAAATATGAATGCCGGCCAGGCAGCCTCAATATTTACGATAAATTGTATCTTATTACAAGAAAAAAGAAACAATGTAGTGATGGGTAAACTAATTGTGAAGGTGAAACAAAGAGGACCTGTGGCAGAACGATGGCTCCTGCCGAAGATTGAATGGCGCCATTAGCGCGGAATGGCCACGCTTCCAATCAACCGGCCTCAGACAAGTGCAATTGACCAACCTTGAAAACTATTCTCTCTCGTCTTGTTTTGTAACTCGATTAATTTGAATATTTCGATGAATATTTGGTCGTTTTTAGAGCTCCAAATATTCATTTATAAATAAATTTGTCTGAACCGTTGAATATAAAATAATTTTAAAAATCAAACGAATATTTTAAAAAGGTAAAACAATAATTAACATATATCTTCTTCTTTATTATATCCACTCAATCATATAAGGATATCATGTTTGTAGAGCTTGAGACTTTTTTTTAATGGTGTATGACCCATATATAATTAACCAAAGTAGAAAATCTCTTTATACTCAGGTAATGCGATATAATCAAGCATATTCTTTAAAATATATTTTAGGGTAAAACAATTTATTAACTTACTCGCTCATATGAAAATTTCTAAATGGAATCAAGTGTTTACGTGATCCAACTTATGTTACACTTTATAACAAAGTTTAAACAGGGAAAATGTGCAAGCCAAGAGTGCAGGAAATAGGATAGACATATATACACAGACAATTTAAAATCCTTTATTTACCATAAGGTCAATAGTAATGTGATTAAAAGTCATTCAACAGAACGAAATTTAGCAGTGAAGATAATGTAAAGGAAATACCCTCAATTTTCTCTCATGGTCATAGGATTGGTCGCTCAATTAGATGGTCGGTCTATGGTTTGTCGCTATAGGAATTGATCGGACATAAAGTTTTCGCTATCGGACGGTTCAAAGTCATAGGGTTGGTATCTCATTGTGGTTTTTTGTCATAGTATTGGTGGTCTTAGGATTTTTCGCTCTGAGAAATAGCCATTCATAGGATAGGTCTCCAAAAATAGTGTCTATCAAATGATTGGTTGTTCAAAGAAATTATCCTCTTCCAAAATTATCGAAAAGAATCAGCGCTGTGATAAAGATGATAATTCAACATAAAATCAATGTAATATAAGATATTAAATATAATTGAAGTGTCAGTATGGCTGAAGTAGTAACTTGCAACATACCCGTAATACATCGATTTTATTAATGAAATATAGACAATTGAAAAAGCACGAAATTATTTCAGGTAAGAAAGAAATAAAGTTAGCATAGATCTTATAAAAATTATTCTAATTTAAATATAAATCATATATATAAATATTTATTTAAAAAACTACAAAATATTCTGATTGCTGAAGTTCATTTTTCAATTTATTTTTTATTCTCTTAGGTTATACACAATATATCCTAATTTTATTCAACTAGCTACAAATTTGCAAGGTAAAATCTAAAATAGGGATTGCGTTTTAAAACTGAGGAGAAGACAAGATTCTTGAACTTTAATGCTCAGAAAGACATAACGGGACATTAAAATATTTAAAGATGTACACATTCGAAGTTATAAAATAGAGTTTTGTTTTTGTGTGAGAGAAACACATTTTGTAAAACATAAACTAGGCATTGAGTTCCAATTTAAGTGCACACACTTTCTAAGATATGAAATACATATAGAATATCAATTGCTGTACACATATTCGAAAGTATGAAATTGACATTAAAATATTATTGATTGTACAATTTCAAAAGTATGAAATGGGCAAGAGGTTTGATGAAATACACATATTGGAAGATAGGAAATTAGCACAAAAACCAAATGAAGTTCACAGATTCTAAAGAAAGAAATGGTTATAAATGTTAATTGAATTTCGAAGGTATGGAATGAGCATCGAGTTTTGATTTAACACATACATTCGAAAGTATGAAATAGGTATAGAGTTTTAATTGAGTACAATCATTCGAAGTTATGGAATAGGCATAGAGTTTTAATTGTGTACACACATTCAAAGGTCTGAAATAGGCTTAGAGTTTTGAAGGATGTTGAAAATGGAAAAGCAAAAAACCTAAATAAGTGAACCAAATGTAGCAGCATTGTTGTCCACTGCATCATAACGATTTCATTGTTGTTGCTACTGACAGCATAATTTACTTATTTGGAATTGGTTACTTTCAATGAAATTTGAGATCAAAGTTTTGATACGCCTTTTTTAGAGAAAGAAAAAAGAGATAACTCTGGAGAATCAGACAATGTGAAGTGGAAGGTCATTATCGGAAGGCCAGAGGTCTCGACGGCTGTCACATGTCGTAGCAGGCGACCCGACGCGCGGTGGCGACGGCCAGGCCGCTGCAGAGGGCCAGGACGTAGAGCAGGTGACGAGGTCCCACCAGGCGGTCGAGTAGGATCTGGGCCAGGAACACCGTGCTGCTAAGGACGGCTATGTCGGTGCCCAGCCCGCGGCCGCGGCAACTCTGCTCACCACAACAGTTTCCTGTGTTGATGCTCTGATCGTTCATAAGAACCTTTAGAGAATTAACACTTTAGATTGTCGTCCAACTCATATCTTCCTCCAGTTATCACGTGAAGAACTATCGCGCCTGTACAGATTTCATTTTACAAAAGTGGTTTCTCAGGGAGCTGGCTGCACATTAGATAAGTCGCTCGTGGGAGAATTTACTAGATATTGACATATAATGAATAACAGTATTGAAAGTTGGGTACCGGATCCATGCGGTGGTAGCGCGCCATCAGGATGAAGGGTAGGCTCTGCAGGACGGCGAACTGAACTCCGGCGGCTGTGGCCAGGAAGGCGGCGGCCAGCGGGGACCTGAAGAAAGCCATGAGGAGAGCCGCCACGGCAAAGAACAGGAGGCTGCCGATGTAGATGTCGCGGGCTCCTAGGAACAAATTCATGAGCACTAAGAAAAACCATCACTAACACTCAAAGTGCATGATATATGTGTATATACACTGCGTGACATTGAAAATGGAACACCAAGAAATAGTGGCCAGAATATTATGCAAATTTCAGGGTAGACGCGCCTAACCGAGTTATGCAAATGATGTAAAATGAGCAGCTCTCGTGCGCACATGGAGTAAGATATAAGGGAAGGAACTTGCAGAAAAGGACAGTATTCGTGTCGTTATTTCTTCAAGGAAAATCATTGTAGAAATTTTGTTCTTGTGTCAAAAGACACGTGTAATAACAGAGAATGCCAGGTCATCGTAAACGGAGGCAGTTCAAGCAGACAGACGCTTTTACGAGGGGCATGGTGATCGGACTGAAAAGGGCAGGTTGGTCCATACGTCAAATCGCAGCTGATACACACCTTGGTGCGTCCACGGTGCACCGACTGTGGAGAAGATGGTTGGAACAAGGAAATGTGGCAATTTATAGGAATGTCGGTGCAACCAGTGTGACGTCAGCACGTGTGGATCGGCGTATCCTTCGACAAGCAGTGGCGGCCCCACAAGCCACTTGTACCGCCATCCTGCAACATGTGCAAGACACCCTAGATCATTCCATCTCGACCAGAACCATTTCCCGTCGATTGGTTGCTAATGGCTTGCACTCATGCCGTCCGCTAAGAAGACTGCCATTGACCCCACCGAATAGGCGCCAACGTTTGGAATGGTGCCGGGCTAGATCGACGTGGATGACGGAATGGCACAGGATCGTGTTCTCAGATGAGTCGCGTTTCTGCTTGTCCAGTGATAGTCGCCGTGTACGCGTGTGGCGTCGACGTGGAGAAAGGTCCAATCCGGCAGCAATTGTGGAACGCCCCACCGTGCGACAACGTGGAATCATGGTTTGGGGCGCAATCGCGTATGATTCCAGGTCACCTTTACTTCGTATTCAGGGCACTATGACGGCCCAACGATACGTTGATGATGTGCTGCGACCGGTGACACTCCCCTACCTTCAGGGGGTACCCAATGCCCTTTATCAGCAGGATAACGCCCGACCGCACACTGCTCGCATTAGCCAACAAGCTCTGCAAGATGTACAGATGCTCTCCTGGCCACCGTACTCTCCTGATCTCTCACCAATCGAGCACGTCTGGGACATCATTGGACGCCGTTTGCATGCCTTGCCACAGCCGCGTTCAGAAGACGAACTGTGGCAAATGGTTGAGAGGGAATGGAGAGCCATCCCTCAGGACGCCATCCGTACTCTGATTGACTCTCTACCTAGACGTGTTGCTGCGTGCATCGCCGTCCGCGGTGGTCCTACTTGCTACTAAGCCGACGCCGTTCTCGCTCTGTATTATGACTATCATTTTGAAATAAAGATCACTTATTGTTCGTCCCTGTCTCTCTCTGTCTGCCGAGTTTCATCACTTTCTGGCCACTATTTCTTGGTGTTCCATTTTCAATGTCACGCAGTGTATTTTTGATATGGTAAAATATAAGTGTTGATTTCGCCTCATTGCACATTATTTAGGAGATCCTGAATAAATTAATATGTGGATCGTGATTTATAGCTATGGTCGTTATCAGCATAAGTCCGAACCCATGATAACATTCAGATGTAT
This sequence comes from Cordylochernes scorpioides, assembly GCA_030710605.1. NCBI lineage: Eukaryota > Metazoa > Arthropoda > Arachnida > Pseudoscorpiones > Chernetidae > Cordylochernes > Cordylochernes scorpioides. The sequence goes on along the minus strand of CP092886.1, from coordinate 176,931,562 downwards.
TTTAAAAATTTTCCAATAAGCTAGCGTGTTGTGGCACATTCAATTAATCGGAACCTACATCAACTGTGCGACGGAAATTTCAAAATCGGTATAAATACGCCGTATTTTAATTAAATATTTTCTCTTTACAAGCACATGCGATTTTGAATGTTTTAAAACTCTTTTTTTTTTTTTTTTTTGTTATTCAAATATTTATCATTCATAAAAAATCGTAAGAATAGTTGAATTATATAAAATATAGATATATTACTGAACATTGATAGCCAATATGTTTTCCTACTCACCAATGAACTTGATGAGATGAGCAAGGACGCCCGAGTAGTGAATGCAGGCAAGATAGAAGAAGAAGACTCCCCACACGTCAATGTAGCTCCGTTCGGGGAGAAAGGTCATTCCGAAGAGGTCTATCAGTGGTGTGGCTTCTTCGCCTAGGTGGGCGGCATAGATCATGTAGCTGAGCAGAGAGATCCAGGAGAAGAATTGCGTAGCAACCAGCCATTGCAGATTGGTGGGCAAAGTCAGAATCGACCGTAGGTATTGGTAGAAGGCTAGCAGCTGCTCAGTTGCAGGGTCCACTTTCTTAACATCTTCGCAAAGAACTTGGCGCTGATTTTCTCCGTAACTTCTCAGGGTGTAAAACAAGAGAGAAACGAACTCCATTAGCAGGGCAAAGAATATTAAGTACTGATAGTCTTCAAAATAAGTGAACAAAACCTCCCATTCCTTAACGCTGGGAATTGATACCAATAGACCTCCGAGTCCGGCCAAGAGGGTGAAGCAACCAAGACCTCGAGCATGATCATTGGGAATTGTCACCTCGATCATAAAGACACGCATCAAGGATTGACAAGCCTCGCAACCGAAATTTATAAGTACAGCACCTGTTGCCGCCAAAATGGCTCCAAAATTATTGTTGGCGTCTCCATTATCCAGGTAGAGTCCTAAAGCCTTGCTGGTCGGGAATATAATTAGGCCTTCAATAATGCCAACAGAAAAGAAGAGGATGAAAGGTCGCCTTGGTCCACTTTTCCAGTTACAGCTGTCGCTGATGGCGCCGAACAAAGGCACGAAGATGATGCCTAAAAAAGGAATTTTGCTCCAATTCATAGCCAGGACAGTCAGTTTGACTCCAATCTTCATGAGGAATGGATTCACCAATGCCGCCATTGCCAAGTTGCAAACTTGGATTCCGATCATCACTCCGGAAATCAAGCCAAAATCCATCAACGTCTTGGAGTGGAGTGAAGGCGGCAATTCTTGGGGGAAAAGAATTTGGAAAATGGTTTCCGAACTCATCCTGCGCACAAATATTAGAGTGTGTGTGAGCTTTGTAAAATAATTTGATAAATTTGAAATCACAGTCACACACAAAATAATGTTTTCATTGAAATGGAGAAATATTCAATTATAAATATAAAAATGTTTTGAAACATGTTTAACTTGTGTGTGTGTTAAATATATCAACTTGAAGTGTTTATAAAGTATCTTATACAAATATTTCTTAATTCAAAAATTTCCAATATATCCATATTTTCTCACCCTATCCTATAGTAAAAAAATATCTAAAATAACCCACCATGTTGAAAAGTACCTTTTTTAATAAAACGACAGAACCGTTTATTAAGACATTTATTCTTAAATTGACTCGTCCCCGAAATTCAAGAAAGAAAACAAGCAAACAATGATTTCAATAAGTAAATTGATAGCACATCTGATTGGCCAACTCTGCTGCTTTGTTTTACTCAATTATCTGTGCCTTTTAGGGAGAGACAATATAAAGGTTCATTGTTTTATTGGAATAATAAATTAATTTTATGCATTTATATTGGAAAATAAACGCCCTTTTATATATAGACATACCATTCTCCTACTATTTTACAACACATATATATGTTATATTAAAATATTATTTTATTTAGGGTTATATTTCATGGATTCAAATACTCTGCTAAATCGACCACCAGAGGTCATGCTTCCCCTATGAAAACCCATTGTTGTTGTTTCCCGATGGGCCGGCTCAAATCTTTTGTACATTATGTAAATAAGTTTATTTCTTTTATTCTTACGCCTTAAGCCAGGCAGTATTTTTATCAAAATATGTTTTATATATTCTTTTTGCTTAATTAAAGCTATTTATAATCTTCATTATTTTTATTATTATAGTTTCAAGATTTTGCCACGACTGCAAAACTATATAATGTAAAATACTCATGGATACTAAATTCAAGCAACAGATAATTCTGTATATTTCAAAATATTCCAAAATCAACAGAACTCTCATTTTTTTAATAACCTATATATAAATATTTATTTTTTAATTCTTTCTCAAATGTATATATAATATGTGTGTGTAAAAAAATTAACATTTGGTAAAAGGTCAAAGATAGATATAGATATTAACAACAGAAAAGGCATATCCTAAATGCGCTCACATGAGCGTTTTAGATTTCAGAGCGCCTTTACATCGTACTTTCTTTGTTCTATCGATCTTCAATATAGAGGAAATTTTGACAAAGGAGAGCGATCTTGAAAAAATGTGCATCTTCCACAAAACTGAAGCAATAGATATGGCTCTACATTAAATGAGGAAATTTCAGAAATTGGCTTCTCGACCACATTGATTGGGATCAATGTCCTCATCCATTCCGATCGGCTTCCATTGCACTTTTATATTTTGGTATTAGGAAATATTCAAAATATTTTCATGATAATGTAAAATGTAAGCACCGTTATATAAAATGTTCTTTCAGATCAATGTCAACGGATTCAATCAGCCTATCTGATTTTAACGTTTGGGATTGCGCGAGAACAGTGTCCTCTTTTCTTACACCAACAAACTGCAAGCTTATTGATATTAATATTTAGATATCTTTATAATTTTATTTGGCAAAGTAAATAGGAAGTGGAGTGATATGACTCTTTTCAACTTTCAGTTTATAAGTTGTATATTGGGCTGGAGAAGTGAATTATAAAAAGTACAAAATTTCTCTCCCTCTCTCTATTGAGGCGAGAGTTTCTTGTAATTCAAAATTTACTATATATACATAGTTTACTGGTCCAGGAGATAATACAACTTATAAACTGAAAGCTGAAAAGAGCCATATACAACGCCACATTATATATATATATATTTCCAGAATCAAATAATAAAGAAATCTAAATATTAATTTCAATCGGGTATTTAATAATTAAAATATATTATCTAAATTATGATGCCTCTGAATAAGAGCGAGAACAATGGAGTTAGAACAGGAGCACCATACACGTCTATTTCGGTCAAACCTACGACACGTGTTTGGTCTTAATATGGTATAAGGACATAAATCTCTACCAGCACCCAGACAATATGTGGCTTTCTGCTCCAAGATTGGTCGCTGTAAATTTAGACAAAAGGTCTTTACCCTTTCATATGATTTCATTTTTCTGTGGAGATAGTCTTCAATGTTGTACAGAGAAGATTTTGATATATATCAATAAATAATAAATTCTTTAATTTTGTTCGCAACGCTTCGAATATTTCTATCTTTCTAATCAGGATATCAAATTTTCCATGCATATCCCTTGACAAAGACTTCAAGGAGTCCTAGGAACGTTCTGACCAAAAATAGAGGAGTGATTAGTTAGATATATTTTTCTTGATGTTGAAGATCTTCACTATACGAACTTGTTCAACTTAATGTTCTCTATTCTATATTTTGATTATAGGCAATAATTTTCTTGTGAAATTGTATATCAAAAAATGAGCATCAAGAAGAACTCATTCTACAAACGCCAAAAAAAGCAAATATGTAGGATCAATTTAATATATGTATTGATCCAAATGTGTATGAATAAACACTCAGGAGTAGCTCTGCAAGTGATAGGGGTTGGTTATCATAGGAGCTCACTTTGGATGATCCATTAAAGTAAAAGGAATATTTTCATGTTATAGGGAGTAGGGATTATATTACTGCCAGAATACATTTTTATCTAGTTAACAAGCTTTCAGAGAGACGCTATCATATGTTCAAGAAATGAAAATATCGAAACACGGATTTTTCTTTTTAAATAAAACATACCCCCTACTGTTCTTAATTGCGATTCTCCCTCTTGGGGAGAACCTAACTCATTAATGGTGAATCTCACAGCGGTTTCTCCAGTTTAATCTACTATACCGATTTTTAGAGCTATTCTATTGTATTGAACAATTCTACCTATCTATTTTTGCATCGATGTTATGGATAGTAGGATGTGTGTTTTATTTGTTAAGAGAAATCCGTGCTTTAATATTTCTTGAATGTAAATGACGCCTTAATGCCTTATATTTAATTTATGAATTACATCCCTTGTTTTCATTGGTTGCGTAAGAGTATTGCTCGATGCAAATGATGGAAAGTAATTCTATTGTCCTCGAAACATATACCCTCACATATATAGTTTAACTAAATACCATACCACTGAGTCAACCCAACAGTGTCGAAAATATACGTAGATCCGTCCAATACAATAGTAAAGCTCTAAAAAGCGGTATGGTAGTGTCTGAAATTGTCGAAATCGCTAGGAGGGTTTACCACTGATGAGCAAGGCCCCTCAATAATTTTTCGTCAGAGTTAAAGACAGTCGGAGGTGTGTTTTATTTGGAAATAAAAACTCTTGCTTTAATATTTTCATTTATTGAATATAGATACGCGCGGCCTATTGCCTTATGCTTAATGATCATATATCTAATAACGTCAGTCTATGTTTCCTTCTTGGTGCTCAAATTTCACAGCCAATTATCATTGATATAGTTTACTAATGTATTCATTTTAATAAGACAAACCTTATGTGTTTGGATACAAACTAAAAGGTCAAAAATATGTATGCCCGCTACTTATTCACTTCCACAAAACTGTTTGTCTCTACTAATTCAACTTAAATATCAAAATAGATACCAATACCTTTCTTCAAACCGTTTTATTTTTCAATATCGAAAGACAATCGTGCGGAAGTAAAATTCTCTCAGCAACTTAGATATCAATATTTTCTATTTAAAATATCGGAAATTACATTAGAAGTCGTTTATATATATATATATATATACACACAAGCAAATGTGTGTGCCCGGCTTCGCCAGGCTTTTACCCAAATGAAATTTTGCCTAACGAACATTGTTTTAACAGTGGTATATTATCAGTTAGTAGTAGCTATATCATTGATATATCATCATCAATTTTATATCACAATACATGTTAATTTGTTATCGTAAAGATAGAAGCTGCCTGGCCGGCATTCATAGTTCTTCAAATTAAAGACACTTCGGCCAGTAAATCTTCTGTCGAAACGTCAGTAAAAAAGCTTTACTGGCCGAAGTGTCTTCAATTTGAATTTTCAAAGCTTTGCCAAATGTTTTGATTTTTGTTCGCTCCTAACAAGGACAAATTTTGTCGAAGCGTCGAGACAATAAAAAAAGATTTACTGGCCGAAGTATCTTCAATTTTAATTTCAAAGCTTTCCCAAATGTTTTGATTTTTGTTTGCTCCTACGAGGACAAAAGATTTTTGTCGAAACGTCAAGACAATAAAAAAGAGTTAATTTATTAGTTATTGCCTCAACTTGAAAAGGATTAAAATATCCTATAATATAAATTGCATCTACATCTACTTGCTATATTTATTAAATTTTTAATAGCTTTATATATATACGTTGACTTTTATTTTAAAATGACCTGGCTTCGCTTGTGTTCTGCCTGAGGAAGTGTTCGTCGAAAGCTTCTTGCTTTTGCCCATAAAACATTATGCAAGATTATTATCATTTTATTGACTGAAAAAATAAGCAAATTAGTACAATACCTGGCTAATTCGAATTTTACTTGGTTGAAAATGTGGAAAATATTCCTTCCAAAATCTATATTCTGTTTAATTTTCAGCTATATATTGACTAAATATTAAGAGGAAACGTATATGAAAATAAATACAGATATGTTGACTTATATATATACTAGCGGATGTACCCGGCTTTGCCCAGGTTTTTCTCGAGGGAATGTTTGTAGTCTAGTAATAAGAAAATATACTACACCTAAAAACTATCAGAGAAAAGAGAAACCACGGAAGGTGAACAGAAAAATGCTTACAATGGATGTTATGTTTACGATATCAAGTTAAATAAAAACAAAGATAAAATTTGCATATGTTGGTCACTATAAATTTGTATATTTGTTAGGCGAAATTAGAAATATGATAAAACAATTGGGTATTTAAAAACAAATGTAGAAATAAAAGTTGAAGTATAATAAACAATAAAAGGGAGATCAAGAGGAAAGTGGTGAGTTTCTTTATTGAGCTGTACACAAGCTTTCGGACGTCACCCGTCCTTCATCAGGTGTTGACATGAATAAGAAGGAGATGCTATATTTATAAGCGACAGTTTAAAAGTATTAAAAATATTAAAAACAATCTGATGCACGCCCGCGAGAGCACATGCTAATAACAAAATATTTTCAATTTGACGTCCGAAAGCTTGTGTACAGCTCAATAAAGAAACTCACCACTTTCCTCTTGATCTCCCTTTTACACTTCAAACGTGGCTATATCTCTTCTATAATAAACAATGTTAAAGATTAGTTTTAATTATTAATCAAGATTGTGTGTGAATATGTGAGAAAGATGTAATATCGTTGTTGTTTTCTTGGCCGACTGTTTTACATATGGTGTTATCTTAAAATTGCTTGTTTTGAATATTTTTAGATTGAGATTATTAGCTAGTATGTAAAAAAATTAACTCTGTTGAAATTTAATTTTGTATTTATATATAAATAAAATTAACTCTGTTGATTTTTTTTGTATTTAATTGATAACAGCGAAGTTACGCATGTTAATGTTAGGAAATATATTTTGATGTTAAGCAAAACCTGCTCCATCTCGTTTTACATAAATGTTGAAAATTTGGTTGAAATTGATGCATTGTAACGAAAGTTTTTAGTGATGTCTACTTATGAAATTTCCATTTTATTAGTATAGATATAAGATATATATATATATATATTACACAATGCAATTATAATATAGTGTTATATATATTACTCTAAAATAATAATACAATCCAATATATAAACTCGCGAACAATTCAATTAACCTATTTCATTATTTTATATGTAGAACTATTGTATTGTATATAGAACTATTCAATTGTATACAGAACTATTATATCAAGCTATAAATTTGTTTTCAAAGATTTTATATTGATATTGTGTGTGTCACTTATTGGTATTGTAAACTCAATGCATGTTGATTGTTCCAACAATTATAAATATTTAGGGTTTTTATTACTAATGGAGATAGCTTCAATGTAACTTTTGAATTGCACTAATGGCAATTGAAAAATAAATCGGCGCTAAAATCTCATTTCCCCCCATATAAGGATAGCTCCAAGCTATCGTATTGGTCAATAGAGCATACCTCATAAAGGTTGGATTGAAAACATTATTTCTATCTCATTTTATAACCTCATGATGATATATACACATTTAATATGAAAGGGATTTAAAAGCACGAATGTTTCTTTTATACATAATACAAACTTCTACTGTCCTTACTGCGATGAAAAAACATATTGAGAGGGCTTGGCTCATCAGTGGTGAACGCTTCCCGCGGTTTCGCCAATTTAATCCACCAGACCGCTTCTCAGAGCTCTAATACTGTATTGGACGATTCTGCTTATATACGCAGCACTGAAGGGTGGAATCTCAGAAATGGTTTTCAAGAAAACTATGGACATAAGCTTATAGGACACTAGAATTACCTTCAAATTCTTGACTGTATTGACTCTTCCATTGATGATCTCTACTCATTCCCAGTAGGCACCATCAAAAGTCTCAAGCCCTACAAACTTGATACCCTCTCTAATATGATTGAGTGGAGATAAGAAAGAAGAGGAAGAAGATAATGATATATTTATAATATTATACATAGAAATAAGCTGAAAGCCAATGACAAAACCTATACAAATATAAAGTAATTTATAATGAAAGAGCAGAAAGCTTAAGAAAAGTAGACTATATGAGAGTATAATGAAGAAATGTAGAACAAAGAAAGGAGAAAACAGGACCTACCTGGGGCTGAGGCCGACCGGTACTGCCTGCCCCTCGAGTCAACAACGCAGAGAATTATGGTTGGGTGGGGTGACAGACCTCCGGAGAACAATGCCTTGCTCCTAAATATGGTCCCATGCTCCGGACTATTTTGGAGGTAAGTGCAAATATACCTGGTCAATCTGATTTTCACTTCCGGAGAGTTTTTAGAGGCTTAATTCGAGTCTCACTCATTTCTTTCGCATAAGATTTCTCTAGGTTTCCCCATTACTTTGATCTTTTACCTTTATGTATGATCTATGAACACTTTGCTGAGGAAGAATCTCAGAACTAACCTTATTTTATAATATATAATCGAACTTGTACATTTCTCTCAAAGCCCAAGGGACAAAAAACAAATTCGAATGCTCCAAAAATTCGAATTATAAACGGAAATTCTAGGGACCAAGATAAATATTCGAAATGAAGACGGTTTCGAATTACAGAAGTTTTAATTATCCAAGCTCTACCGTACATTCTAAATATATATCACCTATAACCATTATAAAGTTACGATCTTGATTAACTTTAGGAAAAGGTTACATTACCCAAAAAATAATCACTTCGACTTTACTAAGAGAAAGTCACATTCAAATAATTAAAAAGGAAAATGTAATTTGCAAATTCTGCAAAACTGAAAGCATAGAAGAAATGACCCACTACATCTCTGAATGTACTATTGTTAACGAGGAACGGAATAAGATCTTAAAGAACATTATTCAAGTCTACGTGAACCCAGTTCAGCTAATCAGAATAATGTCCGAGAAAAAAAATATAGCGATAGAATTGTTTAACTTTCATAAAGCGTTAGAGAACAAGGAAATCTCTAAGAACTAAAATTACAGAACAATTTCCTCCCATAGTTAATTTGTATAGTTATGTTGAATACTTTGATTTCCTTTTCATTTTCCCATCTCTCCTTTGTTTATGGATCTTTTATCCTTTTCTCCATGAAAATGATGTATGGCGAGTCCTTACAGGACGGAAATGTCCTAATAAAGCTGTTGTTGTTGATTAACTTTAGAACACTTAATTTTCATTTTAGTTTGGTAGTTGAATACTCTGTGATTTACAAAGATATATGCTTATGATTCAAGCATGATGCTATAGCGCGCGCCATCTGTATTTGAAAATATCAATTATTAATTGCACTGATAGTTTTTCTCTTAAATAAATCAAATAAAACAATTTTACACTGCTTAGGCCTGTTGCTATATAATATCTATAGATTTCTAATATTGAATAATAAAAAAAATTGTCTGTGTCGTCTGTTTATCGATAAATTCTTAAACAACTGTACCAAACAAATGTTACCAAATTAACACACAACTCTTTTTAACCTTAGGATGGCTTTAGGCTAATTTTTTAAAATCATTTTTATATAGTTTTATTATTATTTCTGAAAAATCAATTGAAATATTAACGGGTAAGCAAGTTTATTTTCAATCTATATTTTATTTTTATATAAAATCTTTATTTATAAAGCCACTTGTGTGTATGTGCCATGTATGTGTTTGTATGCGTGGCCATTTAGAACTTTGGGGAAAGATGTAGGGCTCTTTTTTTGTATGATTTCTTTTTTGTTATGATATTATTTTTTAAATCCGATAAAAATTACTTTAAAAAATGTTCTATGTTATAAACAGATTTTCTTTTGTTTCATCAATACATATATATAAATATTTATAAAATTTATAATTTTTTTAATACGCCAGAGTGTTAGTAATATGATATACGAGTACATTGCCCATCATGCTAGTCTCCCGGTTGGATCTTTCAGATTCTTGAGCAGGAAATAATGCGCTATTATTTTGAAGTGTCTTCTATATAGTTCGAAGATTAATTTTGACATCGACCTCACAATGGAAAGGCATTCTTTTTCGGCAGTCAAATAATTTGCTAGGATTTTTTTAGTGTTCGACTCAAATATAAGATTAGCGTTATTTCCTCCGATAATTTTAAATTTGACTAGTGTTGCTGCTAAGACGAATATAGACGTGTCCGTGTGAATGTAGGTAAGTTCATTTGAATCCATGTGAGCTAAAAATTGGCGGATTTATCAGAGTATTTTTTCTAAGAACTTGGTATACTTTTTCATGCATTTATGTCCAGATAAAGGTACTTTCTTTATAATATCACTGGTCAATAAGTCAGAAATTTTAGAGACAAATTTGAATACTTATTTTCATAATATGAACATATTCTTAGAATCATTGAAATTCTTTGGCCTTTTTAGATTGAGGAAAATGTATAATTGCTTCGATATTATGTTCCGCAGGTTTTATACCATGTTGACTGGTTATATGATCGATGATCTCTAGCTTTTTGAAAGCAAATCGGCATTTCTTCTCATTCAATTTTGAGTTATATTCGCGAAGGTATCTAAAATCAGCTTCAAATTTGTTTATATATGTTGAAAAATTAGTGATATAAATAATTTCTAATCTAGGCAAATTTTACAACTCAGAATATCAAGAACATTTAATTGTTCCTTTCAGCAGGGACATTCCATATTCCGAAAGGCATGCCGTTGAATTAATTTAACCTGTCGGCTGTGGTGAAGAATGTCTTTGTATTTCGCTTAACCTTTCACTTGCCAATATTCTGATCTAAGATCTATTGCTGAAAGGCATTTCGATCTCCTTGGAGTGTATCTATTATTTCATCGATACAAGAGTTTGGATAAACATGTTTTATAGCTACATCATTCAATTTTTGTACTCCAAACAAAATATGTATTTGGCATACCGTTTCTTGACTAATATAACAAGAAAAGACCAAGGACTAGAAAATGGTCTAATTATTCCTCCAATCAGCATGTCATCAATTTGGTCGTTTTTGATATCTCGCTCTTTAGCGCTCACTCTATATGGCTTGTGTCTATTTTTTTCCACAATTTCTGTATTAATACGATATATCGCCAATCACAAACAAATCCGCCTATCTTGCAAAAATTTGTTTTAATTCCTTCGGTTTCTTAGATTCCATATTTTGGTTTGCTTCTGAAATTGCAGTTATTCCTTTTCATTTCGCTCTCATTTCTCCATAAAATTATATTCGCTGGATGTGTTCCATACCTCAATGTTTGTTTTTTCACAATATTTCTAAAGTTCAAGGATAAAGGTTCGTTATCACAAGATGTGTATTCTTTTTACATAATTGATCAGGCTCTAATTGAAACCATTTTTTAAAACATTCAATTTTCTCTTTGATAATGAATTCACTATCTTCTGTTTATACCAATGCCTTGATAAATTTGAAGGAAAGTTACAGTATAAATATATTTAGCGTTTCTATTCTCTACTATTTATAGTTGATTACGTCACATTTTATTGTCTCCAACTAAATGTGTTCTTCACGATTTCTACAATCTTTTTAAAGTTTATGATAAAGTTTTAACACATATGGCCAGATCATTTAGAAGTCTGGTATTTTAGAAGGAATTTCAATCCTACTAATATTGTAAGTATACGCCATATTTTAGACTTTAGGTAGCCGTGATGATCGGGAATAGACTGTAGAATATAATTTGTATATTTACTAGGCTCAGTCCTTTCTGTGGCGTAATGAGCGGCAGGCAATCCATATAATAAGTTGGCAGTATGAATTAAGATATATGAATAAATTTTCGAAAATATATTGTCAGAAATATATATAAAACATTTTAAATATAACACAATAATTTTTCAACCATTTTAAAAATTAAAAATATTTAAGATTATATTTGATATATTTATATTCATTAATTAAAAAGGCATATATTGGATTAAAATAGCATTTATTCTACCAATTATATACCAATTAATTAAAGATTTATTTATTGGATTGCTCTATTATATATATATATATATAAATTTATATTCATATAAAAAATATATAAACTAATATATAATATGTAGCTATAATATTTTAAAATACCATTATGTCAATGTTTTCATTTGATAATAATGGTTTTATATATTGATGTGTATGTAAAAATAAGAAAAAATAGAAATATGTTCAGGTGTTGATATTAAGACAAAATTTGCATATCCTGACCGCGCACATGAGCATTTTAAATGGCAGAGCGCCATCTAGTGGAAATAATCTACCAAACGTTTATTTAGCTTGTTCTATATTTGGTCAACCCAATTTTCTGAAAATCAAGAAACGTCAACCACGTACACGTTTCGGGCTGTTGGCTCTCGCCAGCGTGATGAAGACTGTACCTCTACGAGAAAACTTTCCGAGAAAAATCAAGAAATGGGTATTTATATCGATACCTTACCTTTTTTATTTTTATTTTTTACAATTTTTCATGAAAAGTTTATTTAGCAAACTAGGCCTTAAATACACACATATTTCTTGATTTTCAGGAAGCTTCTGGGACCAAAGTTTTTGTCGTAGAGGTACAGTCTACATCACGCTGACGAGGGTCAAAAGTCCGAAACGCGTACGTGGTTGATTTTTCTTGATTTATCAAGAAATTGGGTTGGCCAAATATCATGGAACAAACTTAATCAACGTTTAGTTGATTTTTGATCCACTAGATGGCGCTCTGTCATCTAAAAATGCTCATATGAACGGTCAAGATATGACAATTTTTTTAAAAATTGATTTTTATATTTAAATTTATTGTATGTATTTAACTCTTGATTCTCTGATGTTTTGTAAATTTAGAAATCATTTGGCTATGATCAATCACTATGAAATCAGAAAATTCTTGACTGAAATTGAATAAATAGATTCTTGATAAAAAAATATATTTAACAAGATTCGATCAAAATGCAGTTAAAAGGAGAAATAGATATTTTAGTGGCTGCCATCTATTGACCGCCCTGGACTGACGAGGGCCATTAGGCCGAAACCATGGTCTCCAGGTGGGCGCTTTTCAATTTGTAAAAACTGGTGTTGTGGCTTTGTCACCGACCCGAGGCCGCTAGTTGCGGCGACGGTCAATAGATGGCGTCAGTTTTTTTACGTTTATGTTGTCGGTAGAGGCGCCCTATGCTTCTATAGACCAATTTTCTCCCGGCAAATTTTCCATCTATATATATGTAGGATTGTTGTGTGATGTGTTGGTGTGGCTTGTGGAAAGGCTGCTGATAAAATTATAATTAAAATTAATTTATTTAAAGCCAGAAATATAAAAATAGAAAAGAAGCAACGGTTGAAGTAACGGCCGCCGGAGTTAGCCTAGATGTTTACCGCGTCAGTGGCCAGAGTCTCTGATGACGTCCCGCGCGCATGCGTAGTCAGGTTGACGCCCGCGGTTGCCGAGGCCGTCCTAGTTCGGCTCGCTGAAGCAAAGTGTAGTCGCCACACTACTCCCCCTCCAGTAGGATCTTTCCAGCGATCCTATGCAATCTTATTGGCTTGCCAAGTTCGGGTCTTGGGAAAACTTCGGTCCTTCTGATGTGAAAGCAGGCTTGAGGCGGTCGATTGACACCCACGTGGATCTCTTTTTAATTATCAGTTTGTAAATTTTGGGTTTCCTAAAAAGGACTTCATATGGACCGTCGTATGGGGGAGCTAGCGGTGGCAATATCAGGTCCCGACGTAGATAGACATGGGAACATGTCTCGAGTGGTTTGGGCACGTAAACGTGGCGGTTCCCATGTGGTTTGCTTGGTGCAGGTTTCAGAGATGCCATGGCGCGCTTGAAGTCCTCCAGCCACGGTTCGGTAGGTGAGCTTGCAGAGGAGGGGGGTCCTCGAAAAATGTTCCTGGAAGGGGTAGGGGCTTCCCATAGACCAGCTCAGCGGTTGTGGTGTTGAGATCTTCCCTTAGCGACGAACGAATCCCTAGGAGCACCAGGGGAAGTTTCAAGGACCAGCTCGTGGAATCGTGACAGCGAAGGGAGTCTTTCAGCTGTCTGTGGAATCTTTCTACCAGGCCGTTTGCTGCTGGGTGGTAGGGTGATGTCCTTATTCTGTTGATTCCCAGAAGCCGTGTCAACTCACCGAAAAGTGTTGATTCAAACTGCCTGCCTTGGTCTGTAGTCACTTTTGCTGGCACGCCAAAACGAGATATCCAGACCGATAGGAAGGCATTTGCTACTGTTTTGGCGGTGATGTCCTGTATGGGTAGGGCTTCGGGCCACCTAGTGAATCGGTCGACGCAGGTGAATATGTACCGATAGTTTTCACTCGGTGGTAATGGTACGACCAGGTCAATGTGAACATGACTGAACCTTCCATCTGGGGGACTAAACGACTGAAGGGGCGTTCTAGTGTGTCTAGCGGTTTTGGAGACTTGGCAGCGGTGGCAGGCGTGAGTCCAAAGTGCGCAATCCTTCTTGACGGCCGGCCAGACGTAATGGGCGGTGACTATCCTTGTAGTAGCTCGTACTCCGGGGTGAGACAAGTTGTGGTATGCAGAAAAAATTATGCGGCGACAGGATGCGGGTACGAATGGTCTGGGTTTTGCTGTCGAAACGTCACAGTACAGGGAAATGTTCGTTTCTGGGATTTGTACTTTTTCCAGTTGTAGTGAGCTGCGGTTTCCCGATGTCAAGAGAGCTTGTAGCTCCTGGTCTACTGCTTGCGCTTCGGCGAGGGATTTCGGGTCATAAGGTTGGTGATTACGCAGGTCTACTGTCAGCCCGTAATGTCAGAGAAAGTCTGCGCCGATGATGGACACGCCGACGTCGGCTATGATGAAAGGCCAACGGAATAATCGTCCGAGACCGAGGTCAAGCTCAAGATGTCGTTCCCCGTAAGTGTGGATGATAGATCCGTTAGCTGCGAAAAGCTGTCTGTGTGAGGGCCTAGCGTTTTTTACTGGTGGTGGAATCACTGAGACTTCGGCTCCAGTGTCGACCAAAAACAAATAGGCGCTGCGTCGGTCCGTAATGAAGAGCCGGGGAGTAAGGCCTGCGCCGTCAGTGGCTCCTACTGACGGCGGGCGTATTCGTTTCCCTGGACCTTGAAGTTGCATGGTTGAAGGCACTTCCTAGCTTGCGCTCCAAACTTCATATGGTACCAGCAAGTTCCTGCGTTTCCTTTTTTGTTGTGGGTCGGGTACCTAGCGTTCGGATAGCGATTGTGTGGGGTGTCCATGGATGACTTCAAAGCTTCGATTTGCGTATGCAGGTCTTGGATTTGCGTCATCAGCTGTTGGTGGGCTTCCGCGCTATGACCTGTGCTTGGTTGGTCCACTGCTGAGACCGTTGGCAGTATGGCTTCGTGTATGTTGTCTGCCATTTCCGCCAGCTTACTCAAACTTGTTTCAGAGGATGCTGCGAGAGCGGCCCTTATGTCCTGAGGTAGGCGTCGAGTCCACAGCATTCTCAGTACTGTATCGGAGAAATTTCTTCCTGCCTGATGTTGCATCACGGCTAGGACTGTTGATGGCTTCTGATCTCCCATGGGACGCCCATCCAGAACCTGTAAGATTTTAGTTTGTTTTGATTGACCGAGTCGTTGGAGAAGGCATGCTTTCAGCGCATCGTATTTACCAGAGGGTGGGGGGCCGTTACGATGTCCGCGGTAAGTAAGGGTTGGCTGGTCTAGGCTCGTTACCGTTGCTTGGAATTTAGTTTCGTCGCGGGAGATCCCGGCTAGACCGAAAGCGGCTTCTAGCTGGCTTATCCACAGTTCAACGTCGTTGGGCCAGAATGGTGGTGCACGGAAAGCCAATCTTGATACTTGGGAGGGTGCTGTGGATGTTGGCCCTTCCGGATGTTCCGTAGTTGTGTCTTGCATTCTGGGGCTGTTGAAAGTTTCGTGGATGAAATAATAATAATAATAAAATATAGAAGTGTGATTAAAATAACTTTTGCATCACGTCCGGCTCACCAATTTGTAGGATTGTTGTGTGATGTGTTGGTGTGGCTTGTGGAAAGGCTGCTGATAAAATTATAATCAAAATTAATTTATTTAAAGCCAGAAATATAAAAATAGAAAAGAAGCAACGGTTGAAGTAACGGCCGCCGGAGTTAGCCTAGATGTTTACCGCGTCAATGGCCAGAGTCTCTGATGACGTCCCGCGCGCATGCGTAGTCAGGTTGACGCCCGCGGTTGCCGAGGCCGTCCTAGTTCGGCTCGCTGAAGCAAAGTGTAGTCGCCACATATATATATACCTTCTTATATATAAAAATCAATGCCTGTTGTCTGTTTCGCGATAAGCTCAAAAACTACTGAACCAATTGGTACCAAATTTTGCATGTCGCTTTTTATAAACCTGAATAAAATTTTCGGATACATTTTGATTAGTATTTTTGGCTATTTATTTTTTTCATTTGAAGGACTTTTTTTCACGCGGATTAAATGCGAGGCGAAATAACAACACCAGATCAATTAAGCGACCAATGAGCGTTCTGCATTTTTTCTCAAGTTGCTTGCGTACTTTTTTTTAAATATCTTTTTATACGAGTGTTACTTTTTTTTTTACAAAAGTATTGAGTATTTAGAGAAAAATTTATATTACTAAGTTACGGTAAGCGCACACAATGCAATTTAAAAAAAAATTACAAAATTAGCGTTGCTGTATGTAAATAATGGCTTTCGTATTTTTTATTGATTTTGGTTCCGGCCTTTGTTTTTTTTTATCTCTTTAAAAAAAATCGTTTAAAATTCAGTCGCAATCGTTAGCAAACATATATGTTTGTCTAATTTCCATGTCCTCTATTATTTTTTTACAGAAAAATATTTACATACCAGTATTTTGGATTATTTTTTCTTATTCTTACTGAGAATATGGGCATCGCAGTCAAGATCCATCGCAGCCATTCATTCAACTCGGGAAATTTCAAGGGTTAATGCGCTGGGGCGGGTACCTCGGGGGTTGGGTGGAAAAGCTGCCATCTATTTAAACTATATTGATTTTGAAACAACTAAATGAATTCCAAAAAAAAATAATTAAATCAAATACCTAAATACTAATATAATACAATTTTTGCCATCACGCGCACTTTTTGCCTGTGGTTTATGTGTTACTTCTGTATTGCTATTCCATGGCACTTCTACTATTTATTTTTGATGTACTTTCAGTATGAAGGAAATTGCACTCGGGGCACTCAAATTATGATGATAGTCCCTCGATACTTCTGATCCATATAAAACTAATCCTTCAATAGGGGAAAATAATATATTTATTTTTTTTCCTTTCTGTGCATTTTTTAAGAGATGTATTTAAATATATATATATTTATTTATTTATTAAGTAATTATTCTATTTATTCTAGAAGACGTGGAATTGGTTTGATAGCCTAGTGATTCCTTTTGTTACATCTCTAACTCATTTACTTGTTTTGTATTCTTCAATATTGTGAAAATCGTTTATGTAGACTTCTTGTCAAATCTCTTTAAAAATTTTACCCGCATGCCTCGTTCTAGCTTTTCAATAATTTCCCTTTTAACCTCCATCGTAATAAAATATCATTTTTCTTTCACCCCCATTTCCCTTCCAACATATTTCTCCCGGGCCCATTTTGCTGTAGTTATTGTTTTTTTTTAATCAAGATAGAAATTGTTAACAATTTATAAGCTAAATAATAAATTGGACAATTAAAAACCTGTTCTTTTTTATCACTGAGAGATAATTTTATCGATAAATTATATATTGAATTATATAAAGTTAAATAGAGTCAATTATTTCATATATTTTTCAAATTTCAAAATTTTAATTGTTAAAAAAACATTGATTGAATATATACATATTGTAAATAAGATTTATTATTTTATTTATTTGCATAATATTTTCTATAATATTCTGTGACATTTACGTGGTCAAAATATAGATGGCACAGATGAAAATATATAAATCTTTTATTGTTGTTTTTCATAGACTAGTGTATATATGTAATGATTTGTTGAGTTTGATGTCGACTACTGAAATAATGTTGAAGTCCTGGTAGCTCTTGTTGTACTGTGTTGACCAAGAGGAACAGTCAGGATGTTGAGTTTTCCAGTACCTCTCTGCACCTTGGAAGACCTTTAAAAGTTCTCACAAAATACAGGCAGTCGTGGTCGAGGCAGAGTGGAAAGCTGGGGATATCCACACAAAAAACGAAGACACAGTTGCACTAAGAAAGTTCCGTTAACAGATAAAAGCTGAGCTAGGAGCGAAAAGATGGAGATAGACGAGTTCTTCCTAACTACATGTTGGATGAGATCGACATAACATACGACCGACGCGGCTTGCACTAAAGGTGAACTCAACTAAACTGAGCTGAACTGAACTGAGCTGTCAAGTCACTGTAGGGTGATGTATTTATAGGTTAAAGACGGGGTGACCTTATGTGACAGGGGCGTTTGAGAAAGGGCGCCTTTACCTGTCCAGGTGTGAGAGGGGTCTCTGCATTCCACCACATGTGACAGTGTGGGTGGCCTGTCGTGGGAACTGTGAATCTACATGATTTATGACTTCCATCTTTAGACTCTGTTGTTTTGGCAATACTATATGTTCGATCTCTGCCCTAGCTCAACTCTTAAATCTATTACAGATTTTATTTATTTATCCACTTTGCACAAATTACATTACATAGGGCGATGCGATGACACAGATTAATCATGCGCATAATTATTTATAGATGTGTCTCTATATACAACATGACAATCTTATTATAAGTTATATACACAGTATGGGGTTGTTGGTTTAAATTACCATAGATGGGCCCCGGGAGTGAAAGGGTTTATCCGGGTTTAGGCGGGTAAAGCCTCTCTAACACAGGTAAGTAATTAAAATTTCTTTTAATTAATTTAAACTGTGAGGGTTAAAAAGGCTATAACAAGATGATATTTGTTGGATATATAAAAGTGAAATAAAAATGACATTTTGTTTGATTAACAAAAAAGATGATTAAAATAAAATGATGACATAAAAATTCACATTCTAAGAGAATATTGGTGGGCGTTGGACAGGGTTAGTAGTTAAAGAATAAGCAATTGTGAGATTTACACATGCAATCAAATACTTAGGTCCAGGTGCAAAGCGAGGATATTGACTTGAGCGTCTTCCTAGGCAATGTTTCACCTGTGATCCTGTATAGGGTAACAGTGCTTTGTCACAATTGTAGTGTTATTGGGTTGAAAAGTTGTTGAAGAATATGCAATTGTTAGAAGTGCACATGTAAACCAAATACTCAGGTCCAGGTGCAAAGCGAGGATATAGACTTGAGCTGTCTTCCTTAGTAATGTTTCACTTGCGATCCTATATAAGGGTTACAGTGCTTTGTCACAATTTTAGGATTATTGGGTTAAAAGTTGTTGAAGAAAAGTTGCTTATTAATATGATTGAGAAAGGAGTGAAATAGAGCCATGCGATAAGTAGAATTGTAGCGACAGTAGGTGATCTGCTTGGACTCTAAATCAAAGGTTGAATGTGGTCCGCTAGAGCTGAAAAAAAAAGTTGAAAGTTGAAAAAAGTGAACGCTTTGTGAATGCGTTGGTGATTTGCTCTGCGGATGAAATGAAATAAACTCTTGAAGCTTGTTCAGACCAGAAGTTTGGATTTGTAAGTCTGGGGAACTGTGTTCAAGGCGTTTGTTGAATTACGAAATCAAAAAATAAATTGTCAAGCAGTGCTGTCGTTTTTCTACATTGATGTGACGCAATGACTGAAAAGATAGTGATGAAAAATATAGGGGATTGGTTAAATAATATGATTGTTGAAAACGATTGTTGTAAATGCCCGATAGTGGATGATACTTTGTCAGATAATAAAGGTATTTAAACAAATAAAATATAGTGAATAGAAATATAGAAATATGATTGCGGGTACAAAAAGTGTAAGTGGACAAAATTAAACCTGTAATATATAAAATATATAATAAATAATAAAATAAAAATAATTTTTGAAACAATTAGATGTTTTACAATACTAAAATAATATCATGAAAAATAAAAGTAAATTTGATTAAAGGTTTTTTTTTTTTTAATGTTGGATTAAAAATTTGTTTATATAATTGAAAGGTAAGAATAAGAATAATTATTCAAGATTTTATACAAAATTTATAATATAATTGAAGGTTATTAATGATTGGATAAATTTTAAGTAGTGTAAAATTGAACAAAAATTGTCTCTTTTGACGAAAAGTTACAGTTGTGGTGTGTGACTAGATTATATCCCTTTGGTAACATCGGTGTTTCTATGACTCTGAAACTGGGAATACGTGAAATGATCTTTTCGTTTGTCCTCAATGCTGGTATGTAGAGAATGATTTCTCTTTCGCTTAAAAAAGTCTATATAAGACTTAACCAAATTGTTTTAATTGGTGTTATCAATTTAACATGTAAAATGTTTAATGTATGTTGTGTTGTGATATCTCGTTGGTGAGATTTGTGAGATTCTCGAGGAAATCTAAATGAGTAGTGTGACACATGTTTTTAAAATGGCGTCATGAAGCTAGCGGTCAAGAAGATCTGCCTTGAGGGGGAAGAGAGGGCATGTCCAAAGATATTCTCAAAAGATAGTAGTGACCAAGGGAGTGGCGTCAAAAAGGGCGTCCACTTCCTTTTTTCACGGAAATTCTATTTTTTGGGGTGGTCACACGTGCGGGGTGTTTATTTTCTGTCTTGCTTGAAACTGACTTTCTCTCTCTTCTTTTGTTGAAGTTTGGCAATTTTCTTGCCTATTTGAAAATATAGTTTTCTCGATGTTTGTAGTTGTTGTTTCGAAGTTAGTTTAGAAAAAAAAATATTATTCAGTGTTGTCAGGTTTAGATGTGTGGTGAAAGTTCGACTTTCAACGTGGACACGCTTTGAGTTGAGATGTGGTGTCACAGGCGTGAAGGCGTCTTTGGCCTGAAAAGTGAAAAAGTTTTGTGGGGTGGCACTGTGACACGAAGTGAGAAATGTGAATGAAAAGGTGTCACTTGAAGTCTTAGTTTGGTACAAATCTAACCTGTTTCACCATGAATAACAAATTTAATAAAGTCATGGGTGGTTGTTGTATGAAACACATCGAGAGAATATTTGACTGTTAGTGGATGTGGCACGCTTAATGTGAAATTATTTTATTGTGGCGACGCGCGCGATATAGAGCTAAGTGGAGGCTTGTGTGGCTCAAGATTTGGATTTGTGTGTTAAGTCGCGCACTAAAAATTGTTGCCAATTGGAGAAAGTGATGTGAGAGTGTTGTAAGGTTTGTTGAAAGAAATGTTTTGATGACCAATCAGGCATGTAAAAGGAAAAGTGAGGGAGTGTATTCATCCTCGAATATTAACGATTGTGATCGTTTTGGAAGGCTGTGATTAATTTATATTTAAAATTTGAATATACTTTTTAAATCGTTGATTATGTTAGTTAAAATGATTCTTATAAAAGGGCAATGTCGTGAGAGTTACACATAATTTGAATTGGACGCTTACTTAAAATGGTGAACATTACCAAATTTTAAGAATTGATAAAGATATTGGTCTTTTGGTATAAAGATAACTAATAAGTAAAACAAAAATAAGTTGAGAATTATGATGAATGAGATTTTTTAAAATAATTATAATAATTTTTTTTTTCAAGTCGTAGCTTTGGATAATGCCATTTTAGGTAAATTTAGGAAAGGCATGTAAGATTAGTAAATTAGTAAAAATGCGTGATGGGCGAATTTTTTTTTTTAAGTAAAATTGAGAGTAATAACTTGAAATTTATAATCTGATTAAAAATTAAAGTAAATTTGATCAATGAAAATGTGAAAGTTTTAAAAATTGAATTAAAAAATGGTATAAAAAAGGTAAAAATTGATTTTAAAATGCTTAAAGTGAAAATATAAATACAAAATTTATAGGGAATCAAGTTTTGAACTTGAGGATAAAGTTAAGGTAGGTTTTTTTAAAAACTTACAGTTGTGTGAAAGTTCAGTCAGGAAACTTGGTCTTGGCTTGTATTCCTGCTGACGTTGAAGACGCTCCATGTATAGCTTGTAGACGCTTGTAGCTTCTGTGAAGTTGATTGTGGCTTGTTGCCTTGAGCATTGTCTCGACGATGTCAAGTCAAAGGTGTGGAACTTGTCACAGGGTTTGGGCCACATCGCTGCTCGGTTTTCATGTCTTGCGGGAATATCGGGGCTGTCGTTGGCGCGGTCAGCTTGCTCCCGACGTTGGCGATCGGTTAGCGGGTATGCGGAAGTCCGTTGGGGCGGCGTTTCTTCCGTAAATATCGTCTCTTGTTGGGGGGAGAGATTGCTTTGTCGTTTCGTTGGTATGGCGGGCTTGTTCCTCCATCTTTGCTCGTTCTCGCTTCTTATCTGAACAGTCTTCTTACCTCTTCGTTGTGTCATCCTTCGTTTTGGTCATCCTGTCGGCTCATGTAATGATTTGTTGAGTTTGATGTCGACTACTGAAATAATGTTGAAGTCCTGGTAGCTCTTGTTGTACTGTGTTGACCAAGAGGAACAGTCAGGATGTAGAGTTTTCCAGTACCTCTCTGCACCTTGGAAGACCTTTAAAAGTTCTCACAAAATACAGGCAGTCGTGGTCGAGGCAGAGTGGAAAGCTGGGGATATCCACACAAAAAACGAAGACACAGTTGCACTAAGAAAGTTCCGTTAACAGATAAAAGCTGAGCTAGGAGCGAAAAGATGGAGATAGACGAGTTCTTCCTAACTACATGTTGGATGAGATCGACATAACATACGACCGACGCGGCTTGCACTAAAGGTGAACTCAACTAAACTGAACTGAACTGAACTGAGCTGTCAAGTCACTGTAAGGTGATGTATTTATAGGTTAAAGACGGGGCGACCTTATGTGACAGGGGCGTTTGAGAAAGGGCGCCTTTACCTGTCCAGGTGTGAGAGGGGTCTCTGCATTCCACCACATGTGACAGTGTGGGTGGCCTGTCGTGGGAACTGTGAATCTACCTGATTTATGACTTCCATCTTTAGACTCTGTTGTTTTGGCAATACTATATGTTCGATCTCTGCCCTAGCTCAACTCTTAAATCTATTACAGATTTTATTTATTTATCCACTTTGTACAAATTACATTACATAGGGCGATGCGATGACACAGATTAATCATGCGCATAATTATTTATAGATGTGTCTCTATATACAACATGACAATCTTATTATAAGTTATATACACAGTATGGGGTTGTTGGTTTAAATTACCATATATATATTTTTTTTAATTAAAAAGGCATATATTGGATCAAAATATCATTTATTTTATATCATTAATATAGGTAAAATAAAATAAATAATATTTTGAAGGTAAAATAAAATAAATGATATTTTAAGGTAAAATAAAATAAATGATATTTTGATCCAATATATGCCTTTTTAATTAAAGATTTATTTATGGATTGCTCTATTTTCAAAAAATATAAATATTTGCAAATATTTTTCCTTTTTTGCACCAATTCAAGTTTATTCTTCTAATTTGTAAGATATCTCATAAATCTTTAAGTGATCTACGTCTAAGTAATTCTGAGTTCTAATTTGTTTGCCCTTTTGTTTCCCCTGTATTAGAGAAATCAGAGAAAATACTCACATTCAGGCAAATAAACATTTAAAAAGTTTATATTCTAATTTTCGTGCTATATCAAAAAGAAATTTCAACAATCGTGTCATCAAATAATAAAAATAATATAACATACATGTACTATATTATGAAAAAATAGTACAAATGTAACATTGTACTGGGATAAGGTACTGGGTTAGCTTTTCTTGATTAATCAAGAATGGGTATTTGGCCAATTCTGGAATAATTAAAAATCAACGAGAATAGTTGATATTTATTCCGATAGATGGCGCCAGCCATCAGCAACTTTCAGTTGCACGATAAGGAGATGCCTTTTTCGTACTATATTATGTATGACATATATATAGTTGCATATATATAAAAATAATAAAAAAACACTTTATTAAAATAAAACAATATAATAATATTCTCGATCTCGAGCCGCTACAGATGGAAATAGAGCAGAGGGGCAACAATAACGAGTTGTTTGTAATGCTAAATCTCGTTCGTATTCTAAGGTAACATTTTCAAAAATATTTATTCTTTTATTATTTTTTTTCAAAAAGCTCTTACTCCATGTTATCCGTATTCTGAGGTACCACTGTATATGCATATACAAAGGAGGCACCTCTTCCTTTAAAAAATGTCTTATTTTAATGAATGTTTAGGAGATGTCTTTTATTTGGTACATGAATCCTCCCAGCAACTTTATGTTCTATATATTCTTATCTTTATATTTTATTTGGGTTGGCATATAGGTATGTCAATTAATATAACACCTATTGTTAAAAAGGGTTTTTAATTTAAAAATGTATCTCTGATAATATATTACACCTTGATACAATAAGAATTTTAAATATTTGAATTGAGAGGCGTCACTGCTACAGTGAATCGGGAGATGCGAGCTCCAACAAGTTTCTTCATTATGGTAGGATATCTTCTGATACGCTATGAGTAATATCGGCTGAAACTTGCTTCATTACATTTGAAAAATATTGTGGCGAAATTAGATGCAATATCCGAACTTAAGGTTAGACTATACAAATTAGGGAAATTAAAAACAAAGAGATATGAAGGTTTTTGTTAAAATCCTTTAATATACAGACTTAAAATGTCTCAAAGAAAAACTCTTCTAAAACAAGAAGAACACAGTAAATTGTCTATGGAAAGGCCACACAAGTTGAGCAGACGGTAGATAGGGCAGCTTGTTATTTGAGAAGTGAAAGCAACGTTAAAAAAAGAACTCTGGATATCATCTAGTTTATGGACATCACTGGAACATGACGTGTGCTGGAGGAGTCAATTTACACCTCCCAACTTCATAAATCCTTAGGTCCTGTTACCATTGGCGCCTGCTGGAAGTGGAGGTAGGTTGTTGGGACTTGTGGGTCTTCACTACATAGTAGGGATACAGTTTCCCTTATAGAATTGAGCTCTAAATTAAAATATAATTAGCCTTAATATGTACTTCATTAATTTTCATTTCTACCAATCTATATGATTACATAACGATTAAAGATACAAAGGTATCTATTAGAGGGAGAGATAGGCTAGATTTTACCTCTTTATTACAAAATGTACGTCAAAACCACTTAATAAAGAAATTATTCCATTTTAATTTCTTCACACTCACAACGGAATTATAATATAATTAAGAAGCTGACAAAATCTGTTATATACAGTTATCGTTAAATATATTTATATTCTTAATATTATAGTGCGCTTGTTTTTAAATGAATATATGTTAAAGAGTTTGGTAGAAAATATATTTTAGAATAATACATATCTATATATAATATATATTTTATACTGAATAGATGTAGCGAAGTTAAATGCGGTATTACGAAGTGATCATTAGAAATAAGTTATTAAATATTGAATATACATTTTTAGATCAGAAATTTACAACTGGATAACTAAACTTTAGTTCAAACGTTTAAATTCTTACTAAATCACTTGTTAAATGCTTATGCGAAACGTTCACTCATGTGAAATTGAAACAAAATTACCCTCAACGTTATTATAATTGGCATTTTCCCGAATTCTAAATTTTCATAGCTTTCTATCTTTTTAAAAAATAAATATATTAAGCTTTGATATAAAGATAACTTTCTAATAATAAATATAAAATAGCCGAAATTATTATTAAGCATATTAGAAATTCAATCATGTAACAGGGATAATATATACATATAAATATAGTTCGGTTGGCCTAAAATTATTTTAAATCACTGAGAACAATGAACGTTTATCCCCCTCCTTTCTACGACGCATAATTTTTAAGATTAAATAATTACTTTTTTTATTGATAAATAAATTTCTAAAATATAATTTGACCATATATAATTATTATATTCATATTGCAATATATATTTCATTTGTAATTTTTAAAAGAAAAGAAATAATCATAGGAATAAAAGTCAAAATAATTATAAAATTTATCATCATACTTTAGAATTTATTTTTTATATAAAAAGGGTGTGGATTTTATCTCAGCATTTATAAGGTATGTTTAATGCTTGGATAAAGGGTTTATATTTATCTGAACTACTGATATAGGTATAAGAAAAATTAAAGTATTGATTTAAAAGATAAATTTAGATAATAATTCTTGAAATGATTTTTCATATTTCTGTCGTCGCTTAGCTCGATGAGACGCCATTTTGATTTTAAGACAAAAGACAATATAATCATCTTTCTCTGACTATTTCTTCTATTATAAATGTGAAATTTCGATTGCCAATTATCAATAGATATTTCATTTGATTTACCATAATTACAATTATAAAAATAAGGCTTTATTTTATTGTGTGGATTGTTTATAAAATATGGACTTTGTGTGGTGCTTGTATATAA
Organism: Cordylochernes scorpioides; assembly: GCA_030710605.1. NCBI lineage: Eukaryota > Metazoa > Arthropoda > Arachnida > Pseudoscorpiones > Chernetidae > Cordylochernes > Cordylochernes scorpioides. Next base: position 176,905,238 of record CP092886.1, on the reverse strand, counting down.
TGAGCTGAAACATTTATATATATATATATATATATATATATATATATATATATATATATATATATATATTCATACAAATACGTATTTTAAAATTAAATTTAGCATATATATATTCTTAGATTTTCAAATCAATATATTTGGCAATTTTCAATCAATATCAAATTATATAGTATTTATTTACCATGTAGTTTACATGTAGTTATATACTATAATTATTAAACAATAAAGTTGGTGTATATAAGAGTACATTACAAGATAGTACATAAATATTGTACTTTAGCTCTGTATATATTTAATTAAATATATAGTTTTATTTAATTTCTGAGTATAAATGTATTGTATGGGTTAATTTTGGGAATATATTTAAGTTGAACTTTTAAGGGTGATTTTTAGGTTAATGTGTGTTAATAAATGTGTATTATATATAATGTGTAATTATATATATAAATCTATTTTTGTTGGACTTTAATATTCACTAAATATATTTCTCTCTATTTTAGTTACAAATCTTTTGTTACCTAACTGATCCGCTATAAGCTATTGATATTTTGGTACCATAAACACTTGAATATGTATCAATCTCTCTATTTAATCTAGTTGGTTAGATAAGATTCCTCAGACAACAATGTAAATATGTTTTCCTCAATTGACGGTGGGGATGAATGGTAATATCTGAAATGTGTTAAGAGGCTTTTAAACTGGTAGAAAATGTCTTTAACTCTTGATCTATAATTACTAGTGGTATAGCACTATAGCTATGGGTAACTGGAAAAATATAAATCACAATTTTTCTCATTTATAATCATTTATTGTTCCAATATTGTTTTTGTAAAAATGCATTTACCTTTTAATTGTCATAAATCTCAAACATAATAATTATATAATTTATTATTTTGTAAAATCTTTACTATGGACATTGTAGCAGAATATATCAATTCTTAATACCCTATGAGTGATATTTTCAAGGTTTTGCTGATATCATATTCTAATTTATTTAACACTGCCCTTCTTACAGCAGTTCTTGGTTGTTTCCACTATCTACAATTAGAGTTAATTCTTTCTTTTTATTATTGTATGACACTTTCAAGTTTATTTGAAGTGCTAGTGAGACTAAGGTACCTCTATTTACTCTGATATTTATAGGTTATAATTGCCCATCTAAAATATATTTGTCCCTTTCTTTTGGAAACAATGTGTCAAATAGTGTCCAGTATTAGAATTTTCATTATTTACATATACTTTCCTTTAATTTTAAGACTTATTATTTAGGATTAGACATTTTGTCCTTTAATAAATGAAATTTTTACTTCAAATAATATTATCTATTAAATGGCCTGTAAGCTTTGTTTACTTTTTGGCTCTGTGATCAGTTTTCATCTAGATAACTAATTAGGTTTTTTATATATTTTTATAATTTCTCAAATTGAAACTAAGAAACCTTTTATCACATTAAGAAAAGGTGGTTTTTCTAAACTTCTCTATAGAAATGTTGGTTGTCTGTTTGCCCTTCTGACACAAATTCAAAATAGATCAGTTCTTTAAATTCACAGTGAACTACCTATAACCATGGACAGTGTACAACCAATAGATTTAGGAATACAGTATTAACAACGTATGAACCTGTGGCAGAATGGTGCATGAATTATAAACTTAAGCTTATATTGATCAAAATATGTCCTGGGAGTGGAGTTTATGATTTAGTAACTTTTGAATATGGTTCAGAATTGATGAACTTCTGAACATACAGTGTAAAATATATTAAACTGTAAATACCATGCATGATTTCCTAACATGTAAAACAGTTCAGGAGCCTTGTAGTAGGGTGTCAGCGTGAGTCTTCATTACAAAGCAGGACTATTGACATCCTCCCTGGCGTCTCCTGGAATTTGTCGTCTTGTTTACGGCCGCGAGGCGTTTTTTTTAGGAGGAGGGGGTGTCAAGTTTATTTTATTGAATTCTCTAAATCTTTTTTATATAAAAACAGTTTATCTTACTTCTCTTTTTTTCGCACTTTTGCCCTCATCAGTACAGGGGTGTCTTCGATTTCATAACATTCTGCGATAGGAATCGTAAATTCGATCGAAATAACAAAAAAAAAAGGGTGTTTTAGCTGGCGAAGTGGCAAGTCCGACTCTCAGGCCCGAATACAACTTAAAGTTGTGGGAGGGTGTTATGATATCGATGCCGCCCCTGTACTGATGAGGGCCAGAGCCCGAAACGATGGTATATAGGTTTGAATTTTGTCTGTATTTGCCAAACTGGTGTTGTGGCTTATACTTTATCACAACCCCTACGTTTCATGCTGGAGTGAAAAACAAAATTCATTGTTTTAATGAATTTTAAAGGTGGAGGGGGGTGCCTTTTTAGGTAATATAACTTTTAGAATATACACTCAAAATTTAAAGAAGTTGTACCTTTTATCATGTATATCGGAATTCAGAAAATAACTCTGAAATATATTTGATGTACAGTGACCTTTATTGAAGAAACACGTGATACCCAAATGTGAACAAAATGACCTCTGTATCCCTAAAAAAAAAAAAAAACAGACGACCGGCGGCGTCAAAGACTTTCCATTTCCTTAAATTTTGTCTCTGAGTGTATTGTGTTGAGCTATGAGCAATTTAGGGTTCTTATTTATTATATTCCTGCTATGTTATTTCATTCTGATTTGCATGGTTCTGTTTGTTTCTCCTATATAGTTGGCGGTGCAGTTATCAAATTTGACTGAATAAATGTTATTTTTTTTTTTTCGTTTGATCCGAGTTTACCTTCCTGTCGGCTGGTTTGGTTATGGGGTTTCTGATGTTGTTGGCTATTGCTGGAGGAGGGAGAGAAAAGGGTAGGCATTCCGTATTTCTTCAACCTGAATGATAAAGCTTGATTTCCTGGAATGTACGGGATAAAACATTTTGCCTCATATAATGGATTTATTTTGTCTGATTTGATTTAAAAGAATGCCTACGTATGAAATATCGAGGGTATGATCTATTCAATACATCTCTTCGAATTTTATTTATTTTCTTCAGAAGGGGAAGCGAACAATGATTGTGAATCCTTTTAGTTAGATTCTCACGACTGATATTTTATTAGAAACAGGACCGTAGGAATTACAATGGAAATATTGAGGTTTAAAGTCGGCTTGTAGTATACTGTTGTGTGGTGTTAGGCCTTAATAATCAATGAGTCCAGATACGGTAACCTATATTTTCCTTTACTATTTCTAGTGTAAATTTGATGTCCCTGTGATCTCTCTCTCATTGTTGAGTGTTGAGAGAGGATAATATTCTCTTTTTCTTTTGAATATTCTACAAACCTATCATCTATATAGCGATACTAATTCTTCGATCCCCAAGTTTTCTTGATCGCATATTTTCCTCAATGTTTAGTTTAAACGTTTCTGTGTATGAATAAGAAATAGAGGACTGCCCATAGGGGTTACACATTTCTGTCTGTAGTAATATTTTTCACAAAAGCGAATGTATTCATTTCTAAACACTTTTTAAACAGGGTGTTTATATATGGTTTCAAGTTCATTACTTGCTTCAAATTTATTTAATTTTTATAACAAAGTCTGAAGGTTCTGAAGTAAGGTCATGAGGTAAGCTCATGTATGCAGTGATGTTTGGATCGATTCAAGAGAGAGAAAGAGAGGAATACGACCGATTGTGTGCGGCTATTTGTCACCATGAATGCGACATGGGTCTACCGCTACACGCCAGAAACCAAACATCGGCCGAAGCAGTGGGCGGAAGCCGGTGGGTCAGCGCCAAAGAAAGTGAAGTCGATTTCATCTGCCTGAAAGGTTATTGTCAGTGTGTTTTGGGATGCCAAAGAAATCCTGTTAAATGACCTTGAAAAAAGGCAAAGCTATTACAGGTGAATATTACTCTAAGCTTCTTGATCAGCTTTATGTCAAAATTCGCGAGAAAAGGCCTTGCTTTAGGAAGAAAAAATCAAACACCTGCTCACAAATCTGTTGGCATTAGGAAAAATGCGTATTTTAAGGTTCGATTTGCAAGGGCATCCCTCCTAATTTCCTGATTTGGCGTCCTCAGACTTCCATCTCTTCTCACAACCAAAAGGAATTCGTTTCTGGAAAGCGCTTTGCGTCCAATGAAAAAGTTGAGAGGGCTGTAGATGATTATTTTAACAGCCTTCCTTATTTTAGGGAAATAATACTTATATTTTAGATAAGCACTGGATCAAGTGTGTTGAGGACAGTTTATGTAGAAAAATAAAAACATTTTTTGAACTGAAAATGTTTATAATAAATAGAAACTTTGGAAGAGTTTTTAATCTGAAAACTTGCGAATCCTATAAATTATTGAGAAGCCTTTTGCGGAGTACTTATTAAATATGACTACATATTCTATTTATGTCTATTTATTTTTAAAGCATTTTTAATTAGCTGGTGTTGGAATTACAGTCATATATCGCATCCATGACTGGGTTAAATTTTTGTTATCAGAAATTTTTGCCATTTTTCCAAGTTCACTTCAAGAGAAAATATGTTCTGTAATATTTAGTCATGAGATATATTTCTTGACGCACCTCGACGCGCCCCACGGTGCACCGGTTATGTCGAAGATGGTTGGAACAAGAGCACGATTGAGGGGTGCTGTTGCGGCCTGAGTGACGTCAGAACGCGTGGACCGACGCATTCGCCAGATGGCGTTGGCGACCCCAAAGTTCACTTCTGTCTCCATTTTGAATAATGTGGAGGGTACTTCTGATACTTTCATAACGACCAGAACTATTGTACGCAGATTGGTCACCGGCGGCTTACACTCAATGCGCTCGTTAAGAAGACTGCCAACGGCACGGACTCATCCGTTTGCATTTTTGTCGGGGTACAACCACATGGATGGCGAAATGACACAAGGTAGTGTTCACAGATGAATCTCGCTTCTGTTTTAGCATTGACATTCGAGTAAGAGCTTGTCACCTTCTTGGTTACGGACCTTCTTGGTTACGGATTCAATCTAGCTGCATCTGTGGAACGCCGAACCTCACGACAATGCGGCATTATTGTTTGGGGAACCATCGCTCTGATATCAGATCACCGCTGATAGGTATTGAGAGATCTATGACGTGCTGCGGCCGATGATGCTACCTTTCCTTCAGGGGGTGCCAAATGACATTTTTCAGCACGCTAACGCCCGATCTCTGACAGCAACGCATCAGCCAACATGCCCTGTTTGTAAACTCGGGGCTTCTATGCCACCAGTCTTTCCTGATAGCAAACATATAAACACGCCTGGTACCTAATTGGACGCCATTTGAGTACGCTGCCACATCCATGTTCGGAAGACAAACTATGGCTGATGGTTTATAGAGAATGAGTAGTCATCCTTCAGGACACTATGCACGCTCATTGGATGACAATAAGATGAAGCAAAAGGTTTAAAATTTAAATATTGCCTTCTCTTCTAATATATAATTTGTAAATATATTAATTTCATAATCTTCGATTTTGCTTAATTTTATATTAAAATGCGTATCTTTATTTGCATTTTAAATTAGATGATCTATTTATTTCTAATAGAGTTCTATAATACCTTCTTTTTACAATATTTAATTTTTATTTTTAGCGGGAGACGAACAATGGAGAACGAAGGACAATTTTTTGATCTGCTGGACGATGTGGACGATGTAAGTATTATCACCTTTCTATCCCAGAATACCTTTATAAATGTCCCTAACTTCAACTATTCTTATCATCTTTTAATATTTCTCCTCTTTGAAACTAACACTTCTTATATTTAGATATTGTGAGATTTCTCTATTATATTCGTGTTTTCATATATATCTAGCAATTTTTTATTAATGATATCATCATTTTCAATAATATATTTAACTTCAGAATTAACTTTGTATGTTATAAATTATAAATATCTATATTTATCTAGCCAAATAATTTCAATCCATAATAAATTGGTAGCTGGCAGGCGACGCGCTCGGCGAGCACTGAAAAAAACTGAAGCGATCGTAAACAAAGAAAAAGCAAAGCTATCTTAGCCTTGAATGTAAGTGCATGATATATTATTATTTAGATTCATATAAAATATGTATTCCTTATGTGTGATAAAATAAATATTCGTAACAACAAAATGTCTATTTATTTCTTAACATAAAATTTGAGGTGAGCCGGAGGCTATGCACTTTAAAAGAAAATCAAATTAAGCTGTCATAAGGATGTATCAACTTAATTACTGTACGGCTTTAAAGGATGAGAAAGTAATTCTCCGCCGAAAGATTGCTTATGAAAGCAATTCGCCTTATGCTTTATTAGCAATAGTATTGAAAAGCAGGATCAATTCATTGGCTTTTTACAAATTCTGGTAAACAGCACAGTCATAAAGGCGTAACACAGAATAGAGATCCAGCGTGAGGAAAAATTGATGTTATTCTCCACTTTCTGTAGATACATATTGCTTCTGTTCACCCAAATAGGAGAATCCTGTATGGGAACGAGTGCCCATAATAAAGGCTATGTTGTTGTATCAACTTAATTACAGATGGAAAAATGAATGAGGGCAATCTATCTGTTTGATAGCACAATTAAAGATAATATCGATGCAGAAAATATAGATATGATTTTTATAAAGGCTAATCTTGTGAATATTTACACAATAAATATACAAAAAATAATTAAATTAGATAGCAAAATAACTGACAAGCTCTACGATGGAAAATAATCCTTTGATGGCCAAGAGAAGAAAGCAGAAGAAGTATTCACGTAGAAAATAAAATATTTAAATGTCAAATAAAAGTTTAAATGTATCAAAAAATATATTTACCACAATCTACCTTGAAACTAAATAGATAGAACCGTACTTAGAAAAGAAGGCGAAAGAAAATATCGTAAAGAAGCACAGAGTGAACAGTAGTGGGCTTACACAGTAGTGAAACTGCTATTTGAATTTACAGTGGAGAGCAACATGATTTCAAGGACTTTTCATTGCTTAAAAATAATAAACATTCACAAAAGGAAACAAAGCTTAAATAAACACAGAAAACAATGTGTTCACGATGCGTAAAGCCTAGACCAGGGGTGGAACTTCCTTGGCCTCTACACTGAGATGGACACATGTAAGTGGAGTTACTAGGTTTTAATAGACTCTGTCACTGCCATTACTTGGATTCAAAAGGAAGATTGCTGGTCAAATTTTGTAGGGAATCTGTTTAAAAAAATCAGAACTAACTCTTTAAGGAATGGCGTCATGTTCGCGGTGTTGAAAAGTCTTCAGATTAACTCTCCAAGCCAGCTTCTTCAATCACTATATTGGAAGAAGGATAATCAACATAGATAACACTGCCCAGAACTGGTTTGCCAGAAACTCATGAATACCTTGATGAATATTTATGTAAATAGAACGAAAGAAAACTTCCCCCACAGATAAAAAATATAAGTGTTATTGGTGTGAGGTCCAAAATGATCACATTTAAATTGATTACATCAGAATTAAATCATGGCTTAGAAAAGTTATCAACAATCTTGGGGAAGGACCAACCGATTATAATGTCCGCCCCTCGTTCTTAAATATTATTATTGCTAACGCGCGAAATTTAACATAAAGATTTTCCGGAAACTGAATAGGTTAAGATCTTTCCATCCTTAATGATCATGAAGACTTTCTGAGTTGAACGCGCGCATATATTCGACTAAAAGAACACCCTTTAGTTGTTAAGATAATTCAAAAGGTTCATAGGAGCAACTTATTTTCTATCTATCTTTATAATTTGAAACTATAATAAATGGATAAAAACCGCCAGTCTAACCCCATATTACGGGACATACTAGAAGACATTAGTAGATGTCAATTCATCAAACCACTTTGCATTCTTCTAGACGTTTTGAAATTTCCGGGCACACGGGATAAGTAAAGATTGTATAGTTTGCCGATCAATTTTAGATAAAAAAGAAGCTAACTCATTTCGTCTTTAGTTAATTGTCAGACGATCCTGACTGCTGTTGGTCTCGTGGTCTGTCCATCGCCTGCCAGGTTGCTATATGTGTACACTCTTGATTGGAAAATGATCCCAAATACTTTTAACAATATTGTCAGAAAATTAAGGTATTTTGAACAATGCTTTTTTTTATATATTTATTTTTTCAGATCGATATGGAGATCGAAAATTTTCCACACGATGTCGAATTTCGAGATTTCGCTCGAAATCTTGACGAAGAAGCAGGTGTAAGTACCCATGTAAGTACCGCTGAATACTTTCTTAATTGTGGTCAATTTTTTAAAAAATATGGTAACAAAGTATTTATTATTTTATTAACAAAGTATTATTTTTGAAATCTATATTTCATTATTCTGTAAACTTCCCTCTTTGATTATCTTTTGTTTATCATTAATTGTTTGTACTTACCTTAAATAAATTGCTGTACCACATACTGATGTTTGTCTTTCCTAATTTTCCACGTGGCATTTTGGTGGAGACGCTGGGTAAATTAGGGAAGACATACTGAAGATCGCCGAGAATACCTAGAGACCATGGGTGCTGTGATCTACATTTTCGGAAACTAGATACCCAGGATTCCACCGCCGTGTCAAAGCCAAGACTTCCCTCCAAGATGACGATGTTCCTATAGACGATACGACGACAAAGCTGCTCTTCACGCCGAAAGAAAAGGACGCAAAGGTACTAGGGACAAAGTTCCAAGACTTCGATGGAATCCTTGGCAGAAGCACGTCAGATCCATGTCAGTAACTACAATAATTGCAAGCTGTGGGTCACAGCTCCCATAGGGAAGGAGCTATGTAACAAAGTATTTATTATTTTTATTAACAGAGTATCATTTTTGATGTCTATATTCTGTTACTCTGTAAACTTCCCTCTTTGCTTATCTTTTGTTTAATATATCTATTATAGTTTGTTCTTGCTTTAAATAAATTGCTGTGCCACATCCTGAAGTTGTCTTTACTGATTCTCCACGTGGCAATATACTTCCAGACGACTTAGAAGTCAGCATATTGTACACTCGTTCAATCCTGCCAACAATACAAGTGTACAAATTTTAAGACTTCTAGGTGGTCATGGTGGTCGGGAATAGACTAATTTGTTTATTTCCTTTTAAACACAAATAATAGGCCCAGCCGTTTCTTTCTATAATTATCAGCTTGCATTTAATCTGTTTTTAATGGCAACGTTTCCTTTTATTTTTAACAGCAAAATATATTGAAAATATCTATCCTAATACTATTGTACATAAGAAAATGGATTATCCAAATATCTAGATAAACCATTTTATTGAATTGTTAGGATTACGTGAAATTTCCATATAGAATAGCATCGTTATACCTAGGAATATATATAAAAACAAATATTTGGCTTTTTAGTCATTTAGACAAAGAGGATATTCAAGATAAGATCAAAGTTAGCAGTTTATTTATCATATATGCTGAGCAGAATCCGGAAGGAGCAACTGCTTTTAGTCGAAACAGCCCACGGCGGAGTGCACTAGGCTCCCGCCCTGAAAGAATCCGGAGGAACAGAAGGAATCTGCGGTGGAACCCCCGGGAGCTCCCTGCGAGGCAGTCCCAGGTAGCGGAGCTGTGCCGGCAAGCGATAGCGGCTCGGCGCGAGCAGAGGGAGAACCCTCGGGACTGGGACCCTCCAGGTAAATAAAGGTTTTTCATAGTTTTCAAATTATTAATATATATATATATTTATATTAAATATATTATATATATTTAAAAAATAAAAAGGCATATCCTGACCAGGAGCACATGTGTCTTTTAGATGGCAAAGCATCATCTAGTGGAACAGAAATCAACTAAACATTGATGTTCCCTGATATTTGGCCAACCTAATTTCTTGATAAATCAAGACATTTTTTCTATAATTTTTTCATGTGTTAAGCGTATTTACGCAAGTTCGATCTTAAATACCCATTTCTTGGTTTTTCAAGAAGCTTCTGGGACCAAAAATCTCTTTGGTCGCAGGGGTACAGCCTACTCCACGCTGACGAGCGCCAACAGCGCGAAAGGCGTTCGTGGATGGCTTTTCTTTATTTATGAAGAAATTAGGTTGGCCAAATATTAGGGAACAGGCTAAATCAATGAATAGTTGATTTCTGTTCCACTAGATGACGCTCTGCCATCTAAAAAGCACATGTGCTCCTGGTCAGGATATGCCTTTTTTATTTTTAATATCCACACCTGACCTTTTTATTTTATTTTTTTCAATCTTTTTTTTTTTCATATATATATTTTTTCTGAAAATAGAGCAATCCATAATTCAAATCATTAGATAATAAAAAGGCATATATGCCTATATATTTATTTATGATTTTACTTGCAATCTATTTCTGAAATTGTAATTATTATTTTTGGCAATATGTTTATTATGATATATATCATATATGTAATATATGAAAAAGGGCGTTCGTTCCCGAAAGCTAAAGATTAAAAAGTGTTTGAAAATATATTTTTACCTGGAGACCTGATAATTCACTCAATTAATTCCATCGTTTATTACGTCCATTCTTTTTATGTTATAAAATATAACCTTCTTGCAGTTCTGTCGACTCCTCGGCTTACTTTCCCTAACGTTGCAATGGATATTTCATGTTATAGTATAGGGAAATCTATAAAGTAGAACACAAGAGGCTATTTTCAACTTTTCAAATGTAAATGTTGTGGACGGAAATGGACCTTGTTTAACGTGGAGTCCAGTTGTAGATATGCGAACCCTGCCATCAGCGCCCCCTAGCTCCCCTGCTACCGAGTAGAAGGTTAATCCGCCTCACATGTGGTAAGCATTACTTATTTCATAATACACTACGTGACACCTCTACACGTCCAAACCGGCTATGCCGAAGATAGCTGGAACAAGGAAATGTGGCATGATTGAGGGGTGCTGATGCGGCCAGAGTGACGTCAGCACGTGGGGACAGACGTATCCGTCACTTCTGTCGCCATTTTGTAGTATCTGCAGGGCACTCTTGATTCTTTAATATCGACCAAAACCATTATAATCAGATTCGTCATGTCTCCCGTTAATAAGACTGTCATTGACCTAAAGGCATAGACATATCCGTTTGCAATTTTGTCGGGATAGAGCCACATGGATAGCAGGATAGCCAAGGTAGTGTTCTCAGATGAGTTTCGCCTCAGTTTTAGCAATGACAGTCGCTTATAAAGAGTTTGGCGACGTGTTGGTAACATTTGTGGAACGTCGCACCTCACGACAACGAAAATTATGATTGAGGTACCATCGCCTATGATTCGTATTGAGGGCACTATGACGGCCAAACGATACGGAAATGACGTACTGTGGCCGGTGACGCTACACTTCTCTCAAAGGGTATCAAAGGCCATTTTTAGCAGGATAACGCCCAATCTCACAGAACACACATTAGCCAACATGCCCTGCATGAAACCTCAATGCTCCTATGACCACCATTCTCTCCTGATCTCTCACCTATAGAGCACATCTGCGAATTAATTGTCTTTTCAGACAATATCTCCAGTAATTATGAATATATAATCATTCCAAGATACCTATGCTGAACCTATAACGCTGTTTCATGCTGTTCAGATAATTGTAGATAAATTCTGAAAGTGAGGATTTGTGATCACCTATGTGTGTGATACGGTATTTATAAGCTGTTTTTTTCCTTTGAAAGTGGTCTGAGACGTGGTATCCGTCATAAATAAAATTCTTAACCTAACCTTTTGATTTTTATATAGACGCATAAAATATATAATTTTATTATCTTCAAATAAATTGAGAGGAAGCACATACTGTGGATTTAAATTGTAGATTTTTACTAAACATATAGGTTGAACGCCCATTTTACTCATTATTTATGTTTCTGATAAAATTATTCTGCCTGAAATTTATATTTAATCAATGATTTATATTTTTATATAAATGTAAAATTACACACAATAACAATATGTACAAAGGTTTTCTAATTTCATCTTTGTGTTTCAGGATACCTCATGTGGCTGCTTCATATTTAACGCTAATACTTTTGCCTGGCATTTAGATACTAATATTCAGGCGTTATTTCTTTTTGATAAAGTAGTACAAATATTTATATAGTCAGGATTTAAATACCTCATCGTTTTCCGTTATATATTTTTAGATTTTTTATTTTACGTTAATTTGTTTGGCTTTGAGTTGTTTTGATTAATGGGTGTAATATTTTAAATATATTTTTATTTACTTTTTATTTTAGTATATAACATATTTATCCAAAAGTTTTATTTACCATGGAAGAATTATCTTTTGCGTACTAACAATTTAATCGAATTATAGCAAATTTACTAACGATTGAAAATTCCATCAAGAATATATTTTAATATTAAATGTTTTGGAAAATATTGTCAAAAAGCATGCCTTGAAACGTTATATTCATTGCATGTCAAAATTTACAAAGGAAAATCAAAGTAATATTTTTATTGTAAAAATGAAAATAAATTATTTATTCTCCTAAATTATACATATCGTTTTTATATATATCGAAACATAATCACGAAAATCCAGCTACGATGTGAGAATTTCAAAGTATAGAGATTTTTTGACGCAAGTTATCAGAAACACATATTGGTTAAGTATTGTTGTTGTCAGAATCTGTGTGGAAATGGTGAATATTAGTGACGAAGAGATACCCTACCACCGATTTATAATTGCTACCAGCTGTCTTCTCTGGATTTAGGGAATGATCTTCAGATGGAGGTTAGCAGCTTCACTAGAGAATTCTCAATTCTGTAGAGGTCTGCAAGCATTTTTAGACTAGAAATTTGTGGAAAAATACGAAAAATCAAGTTTTAAAATGTGTTATTAAATGAATAATCAATAAAAAATACTTTTAAAAGCTTTTTAATAAAATGCACATTAAAGATAAATTAAATATTTTATCCACCACTATTGACTATTTAAATTTATATGGACAAAAATAAAAGCGGCGGGGAACGATTATTATACACTTGGCCACAACAAAAAAGATAAATCACCTAAAAATACAAATAAGTATGCGTTAAGTATGCAAATTTTCGAAATATCTGCTAAAGGTGTTTATAGGTGGTGCAATTTTTGGTGTATATTGAGTGATATAGTAATTTTTTTAAATTAAAAAAGTGCTTATAATTTCTTCAATAAAATTATATTAAGTTTGTAATTCGTTATGATCGTACCCCATCGTTTTTATTAATAAATTTTAATGTTCAATAGTAATAACTTGAATATTTATTTTCTCTTTTTAGTGATTTTGTGATAAAAACTTTTAAAATTATTTTATTTATTATTTATTTAATTTTATCTATAAATTATACATCTAGAATTTTATCAAAGCCATATAATTTCAAATTTACAAACCAACAAAATAAGGAGCTAAAATGTCATGTAGAAAATAAGGAAAAACCAACTTCAGGATAACGGCAATTTATTTATGGAAAGAAAAACTACTTTTTAATTAAATACCAGAGAGGTAATGAGGCATATTGAAAGAGAGAAAATATAATTATCAAAATATATTCAATTAAATAATCCCTTGTATCAATATTGAGTAAAATATACCAGACCTCCAGGGAAAAGCAACTTTTCAAAAACCTTTTAATCTCTAGCCTTCGGGTACCAACGTCCTTCTACAGGAGAAAACATGGTATAATGATTGGCCAAAAGAACACGAGTTAAAATATAATCGGGTACTATTTTACATAATTTTATAAAAATGCTGTAGATATAATTTTTTTCAAATTAACTATTATACAAATGTGGACAAAATATTTTAAAATATATGTAGTATATTTTGACATAGATAGATTCACAACCTTCTTCTGATATTAATTATATAACCCCATATCTATATAAAAATGTATCGATCTTGTAAAAATAGTGACAAATAAAATAAAGGGGTAAAGGTATACCAAGACGACACCATAGTCCAGACGACGACAAAGACCAGACGAACAGGTGTTTATGATAATGAGTTCATTCCCCCGTCAGCAGGTGGCCAGACATAATTAATAACCCAGCGCTTGACAGATGGCGTGATTACGGGAGCCAATCAGAACTCGCCGCCATCTGCGAGCGTCTCATATAAAAGCCCCCCAAGATTGGGACAAAAGGCGTTCAGTTGTTTAGTTGTTTTCAGAGCGACGCCGTTATACGGTCGGGTTTCTCACCCCTATCCGCGATGTAGGGCATCCGTGACGCCCGTGGTCCGACTGTCTTCGTCCGTGGTCTGCCTCTACCTTCTTGGAGTTACCATCTAGACCTGCCTCTGTCTCTTGCTGTCCCAGTGCGGGAATCCCATCACTCACCCACTACCACGACTGCCCAGCACATTCCATCTCGGGATTACTACATATATACCTAATAAAAAAGGACAAAATAAAAATTTAGGCTTCTAGGGCTTAAATAAGAAGCAAGGAATACATATTAAGATGTATTTATCTTTTAGAGATGTTCAGAGAAGATTTCTCTATTTGGGTGATTTGGGGTGAGCTCAGAGATAAGTAAATTATAAATTTCCGGAATGTCTATCATTCTGTTATTACTTTTGTGCTTTCTTGATTATATGAATTCTATGACGATCCTCTGTTGTTTATTGGGGATATTGGAGTAATGGGCTCTTGGTTCTGATAGTGTGAAGGAATGACCTGTTCTTTGACATGATGATATATTAGAGATCTACTGTCATGGTTTTCGATATTTCGATGATGTTCTGATATTCTTATATTCAAATTTTCACTGGTTTAGCCTAAGTATTTGGTTTTGCATTCGTTACATTCTATGGAATATATGGCATTCTTAATATTGGTAGGATAATTAAGGCTATTGTTCTTTGTTATGGGGTTTCTCAATAGCGAACTCAAATTGGGTGAGTTCTCAGATGACGGGCTATTGATATGGATACTGGTGAATAGAAGATGCTGCAAATAGATTTGTAAACTGGAAGATTTTGTATTTCAGAAGGTCTATGAAAATGTCTTGATATAAATGATAAAGGATATTGACAAGTTTTTCGATTTCTCAAGATATTCTAGGTCTCTTCTATTTTAAAGGTTTGAAGTGAGCAGTGGCTATGGACACGTTTAATAAGGATCTTTACGGTATTGATTTTATGGCTGAGGGGGCAGTAAAAGAAAAAAAACGGATATATTCGGGTTGAAGGATGACTTATAGTAAACAGTGTTTAGAATTGATGCTGTATGCGCGTGGTTTTTATGTCTAAAAAAGGCAGGCTATTGTTTGTTTCTTTTTAGGTGAATTCAGGCCGGATGGTAACTGTTGAGTTTTTCCAGAATTGTCTTGGTTTGATATTCGGGGCAGTTATATAAAAAGACTAACTCTAAAACAACTAACTTTCTTTTCAAAGGCATTCAGAAATACGAAATAACCGGATCCTATCAAAATAATAAGTGAGTCGAGGCCGCCGTTTCAAGGCTTGACAACCAAGAGAATAACATCATCAGACACCTGGAACCAACCTTCTAAGTGAACCCGTGACCTTTTCCCTATACAACCCACATGAAAACCGACTAATTTTAAAGACTTAAAAAAACAATAACAAAAAAAGAATAATCATCACATATTCATACAAGAGGGACAAACAGTGATTCTAGACAAATCCGATTACCACCGAAAAATGCTAAACATACTTGAAGACCCAACCACCTTCAAGCACATCTCTAAAGAAGATAAAATCCAAGCATACTCTTCATATAAAAAAGAATTCAGGAAAATACATAGGGGTTATAAAATAACCAACAAAGAAGTAAAAGATTGCCTGTCTCATATGCAGACGGATGCTCACATATAATGGCCTTCCCAAAATTAACAAACCAGATTACCTCAACAGCACCTCTTTCTAAATTCATCTCAGAATTTCTTAAGCCCACAAAAAAGCAACAAAGCTTCCTATACTCCATTTTCAACACCACCATCTTCATAAAAGAATTACCTAAGTGCCAAGTCCCACCAAACAAGATCATGGTCTCATTTGATGTCTAATCCCTGTACCCCACTCTCCCACACCAACTGATACTGAACAGCACTGAGGAGTTCTTGAAAGAAAATCAAATTGATCAGATCACTGTCAAGAAAATATCTAACCCTATGCCTCGAAACAAATATCCTAACATATGATTCCAAAACTTACGAACATATAAAAGGTTCTCCCATGAGGAGCTCTCTTTCAACCTCAGTCGCAGAAATTGTCCTGCGTCGCAATGACAGTCGAATAACCTCACCATTTCCGTCCGAAATATTTTTTGACGTCAATATATTGACTTGTTTTGAATCTGTCCCCAAAATCAAACCAAGAACATTCTGAAAAAAACAGTTACCATCCCGACCTTAAATTCACCTACGAAAAAGAAACAAACCCAGAATATCTTGAGAAATCGAAAAACTTGTCAATATCCTTTATCATTTATTTTTTAAAACATTTTCATAGACCTTCTGAAATACAAAATCTCCCAGTTTACAAATCTATTTTCAGCATCCTCTATTCACAAGTATTCATATCAATAGCCCGTCATCTGAGAAAATTCGGAATTAAACCTTCGTCTGCAACTCACCCAGTTTAAGTTTGCTACTGAGAAACCCCATAACAAAGAACAATAGCCTTAATTATCCTACCAATATTAAGAATGCCATATACTCTATAGATTGCAACGAATGCAAAACTAAATATGTAGGCGACACAAGTAGAAATTTAAATATAAGAATATTAGAACATCAATGAAGTATCGACACCCAAGACAGTAGATCTCTAATATATCATCATGTAAAAGAAACAGGTAATTCCTTCGCACTATCAGAACCAAGAATCCATTACTCCAACATCCCCAATAAACAACAGAGACTCGTCATAGAATCCATATAATCAAGAAAGCACAAAAGTAATAACAGAAGAATAGACATTCCGGAAATTTATAATTTACTTATCTCTGAGCTCAGCCCAAATCACCCAAATAGAGAAATCTTCTCTGAACATCTCTAAAAGATAACTACATCTTAATATATAATCCTTGCTTCCTTATTTAAGTCCTAGAAGCCTATACTTATTTATTTTGTCCATTTTCATTAGATATTTTAAAACATTTTGTCACCATTCATATAATAGGTTAAATGAAAAGAAAATTATATCTAAAGCATTTTAATAATGTAAAATACAGTATCCGATTATATTTTAACTCGTGTTCAATTGGCGAATCATTATACGCCATATTTTCTCCTGTAGAAGGATGTTCATTCCCGAAGGATAGAGATTAAAAGGTTTTTTAAAAGATTCTTTTCCCTGGAGGCCTGATATGTTTACTCAATATCAAACTTTAAAATATGTATATATAAAAATTAATATCTTAGTACATAGCTCCTTCTCTATGGAAGCTGTGACTCACAGCTTGCAAATCATGATGCTACTGGCATAGATCCGACGTTCTTCTGTTGAGAAATTCCACGGAATCTTGGACGTTTGTCCCTAGTAGCTCAGCATCCTTTATCTTGTGGCGTGTAGAGCGGCTTTGTCGTCATATTGTCTATATGGACATCGTCGATTGGGATGGAAAATTAGGCTTAACACGGCGCGGTGGAATCCTGGAGCCAATCGCGGAAAAATGTATTCCACAGTACCCTTGAACTTAAGATCTGCTTGGTAATATCTTCAGTTTATCTTCCCTAATCTACCCAGCATCTCCATTATAATGTCACGAAAATAAAATTAGGAAAAACAAACATAAAGCAAGCAACTTGCCATTTATTTAAGGCAAGAACAAACTAAAGATTTTATGGAAAACTAGACAGGCAATGATGCAAGTTCACAAAGAGACTAGGAGATAAGAAAGAAGAAGACAAAGAGACTAGTAAAATATAAATATAAAAATTGATAATCTGTTCATAACATACTATTTTGCCACAATATATAAAAATATTTAACAACACATATCAATATATTAAAACTATTATTATTGAATAAAAAATCTCACTCACAAACATACACTATATTTTAAAAATGATTACACATTGGATGATATAACGCTTATAAACCTTAAGTGATACATTTTACTGAGCCACGTTTCGGTGACACTTTTTCACCAATTTTAAGGGAAAAGGAATTAAAATCTAAGAGATTTTGTCTATTTAAATCCATTATAAAAATATCTGCAACATAGTGTAAACACGACCTATATACGAATAACAGCTATTGACCAAAAATTAAGGTAAAAGTATTTTTAAAAGGCATATCCTGACCATTAGCATTTTAGATGGCAGAGTGCCATCTAGTGGGATAAAAATAAATTAAATTCTTATTCAACTTGCTCCGTGATATTTGGACAACCCATTTTCTTGATAAATAAACAAAAGCCAATCACGTACGTGTTTCAAGCTGTTGGTCTTCGTCAAATAAAATTTGAAATTATGTAAAATTGATAAATATAAACAATTTCAGTTTTGCGCTAGAAATAAAAATATAAAAAAATCGAAAAGAACCTTAAGTGACAGCCTTAAAGAACAATCAAAGACTCGGGGTGAGGGAGTGGTCGGAAACATGTCGAATTTAGAAATGCACATGATGGACAACATCACAACATGGACTAAGAGAGAGCTCGGGTTTTGCAGAAAGGTATCAAGAACAAAACGGTGAGGCTGTTCCTGGAAGGTTAGGAATAGGAGAAAGAAAGAGAGAGAAGGATTGAAAGATAATTTAAACAAGAAGAACGACGATCCAAAAGAATATAAATATTTGGTAAAGAAGACGATTGTTTTGGAGATTAACGTAGTATATAGACCACCTTTTTCGCTTATGCAAGGCAGCATCAAAAGTTCGTCTCCATATAAAAATATATTTTATTACACTTTATATATATACAGTGGTACCTCGACATACGAGTTTAATTCGTTCCGCAACCTTGCTCATATCTTGAATTACTCGTATCTCGAAGCAAATTTCCCCATACAAAATTCCCATTTATAATCACAGATTAATATCTTCAACCCTACCGAACCGAACTCGTATCTCGAATTTCGCTCGTAACTCAAAGCAAAAAATCACTTGCTCGTCGGCTCGTATCTCGAAAAACTCGTATGTTGGGGCGCTCGTATGTCTAGGTACCACTGTATATGAAAAACAATATAAAAAATTAAAATATAAGTGGGTCAGGAGTTGTTATTAAAAATAAAGAAAGCATATCCTGACCAAGAGCACATGTGCTTTTTAGATGGCAGAGCGCCATCTGGTGGAACAGAAATCAACTAAACGTTGATTTAACCTGTTCCCTAATATTTGGCCAACCCAATTTCTTGATAAATCAAGAAAAGCCATCCACGAACGCGTTTCGCGCTGTTGGCGCTCGTCAGCGTGGAGCAGGCTGTACCACTGCGACCAAAATATTTTAATTTTCAGATACTTCTTGAGGAACCAAGTTCGTGAATGGCTTTTCTTGATTTATCAAGATATTGGGTTGGCCAAATATCAGGGAAATGGTTAAATCAACGTTTAGTTGATTTCTGTTCCACCAGATTGCGCTCTGCCACCTAAAAAGCACATGTGCTCCTGGTCAGGATATGCTTTTATTGCTTTATTTTTAATATATATGCTTTATTTTTGCTATATCCTTTATATCTATAAAAATGAAATCCAAAATCGATGTTTTTTTATCGCGTTGCGCAAAATCTACAGAATCAATCATTATAAATTTTCGCATGTATGTAGCTGAAGATTTCGTTTAACATATTGGCTATTCAAAAAACTAAAAAGGTTAATGTGCTTTAAAAAAAAAATGACAAACCAAAAAGCGTTAGTTAAAGCCTTTTACCGCTTGGCGCAGCACTGGTCGCGACGATAAATGAATTTGATTGGTTAATAATTTTAGATTTAGTTGTTTATACGATATATGTTTTTAAAAGGTAGGATTATACAATCTCCGTGAAACTTTAGGAAGTTATTTACTATACTACTGGGAAGGTTTCTGGTTTGAATTTGATTTGAAATAAATATTCGTTGCAATTTTATTTGCAAATTTTCTACTTTCACTCACAAGCAGCGCCTCTCGCGGTATCTGGTGAAATTACATTTATAAATTGTAAACATGCTAAAATGTGTTCCAAGTATAATAAATTTAATATTTAATTTGAGGATTTAGTAATATAATATTCCAATTACGTTGTAAAAAAACTTGGCATTTCAATATTATTTAATATATTTAACGAAAATATAATTTTTGATATTTAATAAATGTTAAAAAAAATTATGTTTCAAAAATATATTTAAACGCATATAACAATATTTATATACGTTTATAAATCTATATATAGGTGGATTGGATGTTTTCTAGAATAGTTTTAACAAATGTTCGTTAGGCAAACTTTTACTCGGGTAAAAACCGGGCGAAGCCGGGTACATTCGCCAAATAGAGTTATTTACAAATATTCGTTTGTGGCAAGATACTATTTCTTTAACTTCAAATTACCGAGTGGACCAAATAATATTGATTTTATTCAACTTATCGAGTATTTTTCAAGGGACCAGGAAAATATTTCAAATTATCGAGAGTATAGACAAGTATAGATTCAGTAGGGATTGGATGTTTGCTAGAATCGTTTTAACAAATGTTCGTTAGGCAATATTTTACTATGTTAAAAACCGGGCGAAGCCGGGAACATTCGCTAGTATATATATAAACAAGAAATATTTATTCATTGAAGTAGAGACCGTCATTTTCAATAAAAGCCAGCCATCCCTTTTGCCAGGTTTTTAATTTACTGACGATACTATTCTAAGGGTTTGGAGTCGAAAAGGTCACGATAGGCAATTTAGACGTCTTGGACTGTTTCAAAGTGCCTTCCCCTTAGAAATGTAGTTATAAGCCGAAATAATGCATAATCAGATGGCGCAACAACCGGGCTATAGGAAGGGTGAGGTAGAACTTCAATACCCTCTAAATCCTTTATTATATTCTCTTTTAACCTAGCTCGATGAGACAAGTTCGTAACGTACAATACCAATGATGTTCCATCCTCCCATATAGACAATACCACTTTATGGCCAATGTGATTCTGTTTAACTACAGGTTTAGCTTCTTGATCACAGAGTACCCAATGTCTTCTTGTGTCGGGGTTACGAAGATATATCCCCTTTTCATCCCCAGTCACAATCAGCTTACCAAACCGAAGATCTTGCGAATTTTCTAATAAACATTTACAAATATCGACTCGTCTCTAGGAATCTTTTCTTTTACGTTTGCTAACAAAATACAGCATTTGTAGAGTTCAGTTGATCGTATTTTTGGATGTTCCAAGTCTCGGTGATATTTCACCCGTAGATTGTTGTGGGTTGTCCATCACCACTAATCGTAGGGTCCTAATATTCGTCACATGTGGTCGTCCCATTCGAGGTTTGTCCTCAAGGCTGATATCTACTTCTCTAAATCTCTTGAACCATTTTGAAGCTGCTTTTCTATTGACTATCCCTTTCCCTTCCACTTCGCATATTTCCTTTGCCGCATATTTGAATTTATCTCTTTTTTCCAAAGAAGCGCAATAGTATTCAGATCGTTATTTACTTATTACACATTCTTTAGGTCTCTACTAGAATACTGAAATGTGTTATTCTACACCCTATTACGTTATTTCAATCACGCGGGCACATTCATCTAGCGTGGGGAAAACCTTTATTTATTTAAACTCTATCTATAATAGTATATGTATCTAAATAATTTGATTTAATATTGGGCTTCCTTTTTGGGAACGAACTTTTGATACAGCCTGGTATATGTTCATTTCCAATGTTCAAACTTTTAATTTTTAGAAAATTGGGATCGGTCATATTTCAAAGTTTTATGGTTTATTGGTATGAATTTTAATTTTATAAATATAAATTTTAATCAATAGCTTTTAATTTTGAATTTACATCATATTTTTACTATTTTGCATATATATTTCTGATGGCTTTTTATAGACAAAATCTCGGCTTAGTTTTATTCGTTTTACCTTGAAAATAATGAGAGAGGGTCACCGGAACGTGGCTCTGTAAACTTATCACTTAAGGTTAATATATATGAGCGTTATATCGTCAAATTTACCTACAACTACGATGTTTTTTATAATATACTCATATGAATAATATTGCTCATTATATTTATAAATTTAAATAATATTTATATATAAAATTTGTTATGTGAAAAACAATAAAGAATAAAATTTTGGTCGTAGAGGTTCAGTCTGCACCACGCTGACGAGGGCCAACAGCCCGAAACGCGTTCGTGGTTAGCTTTTCTTGATTTATCAAGAAATTGGGTTGGCCAAATATCACGGAAAAAGTTAAATAAACGTTTAGTTTATTTTTGTTACACTAGATGGCGCTCTGCCATCTAGAAATGCTCATATAAGCCTGGTCAGGATATGCCTTTTTTGTTTTCAATAATGTGTTATATATATAGTCTTAATTTGTTCAATTATTTATTTTTTTATTTTAGTTATTTCAAATGTTTATATATTTATCTTTTAATATTTTCACTATTATATATAGTTCTATAATTGCATATACTGTCGACTTTTTTTAATGGAATGCCTATCATCTATTATACTACAGAAACGGCTGTGCCTATTTTCTCGGTTTGAACGAAAATATGTAAATTATATTTATAGTCTATTCCTGAAACCACACAGGCACCTAGAAGTCAGAAATTTTGTGCACTTGCAATTTTAGCAGGATTGAACGAGTACACAAAATTTCAGATTTCTACATGCTCTTTAAAATATATTGAAATTGATCACACATTTCGCAGACAGCCAGAGGCATGGAAGAAAATTGAATTAAAAATATATATATTTTTAAATATTCATCAATTTTTAACAGATTACAATATATAAACCTCTTGAAGAATGGGTAAAATCAGGTTTACCATAGTTCAAACATGTTTATGTGTAAGTTGAAGAAGTGCTCTCTCTAAGCCTATCATTCCTTTTACACACTAACATTAACAAAGAATTAACAAAAACAATTTCAAAATTTCAAACAAGACATTTTAAAGGAATGAAGATAAACCCAGACATGAATATATCCTACAGGAACTGCAATAACTGTCACAACACCCAACTCACTCCGGACCATATATACAGTTGCCTGGCCATCCTTGCAGCCCTCTATATGGCAGACATCAATCCAGAAGAGGACACCAATATTGACAAGGAACCTCGGTTGGCCAGTATTGTGATCAGGGTGCATGGACAGATCTGATCTGCTCCATGGACAAGACACCACCATACACTAGATATTGATTTATTTATGTAATTGTAGGAAGATAATATTTCAATATATATTTTTATGAATTTGTGGGTGGTTGTTGTGCGTGGTGGTGTGGCATGTGGAAAGGCCGCTGATAAAATTCTAATTATTTTTAAAAATAAATTAATCATTTAAAGCCCCGAAATATATAGAGAGGAAAGAAGTAACGGCCGCTGGAAGCAAGCCTTGTTGTTCGAACGACGCGCGTGGCAAGAGTCCTGGATGTGGCCCGCGCATGCGTAGTGAGGTGTTCTCCCAGCTCGCGGTTGCCGAGGCCGCCACACTACTGCCCTATGTGTAGTGAAGCTTTGTCCCAGTTCGCGCTCGCTGAGGCAAAGTGTGGTCGCCACAAATATCTTTTCTCTCTATCTATTATAGAGGAAAAGTAGAGATGTTCTCTCTCACATTGTCTTGTTCTCTTTTAACTATTTACAAATTTCTGCTCCATTAATATGATATTGTGAAGTGCTTCTTGAAACTCCATAACTTATATTATCTATACATTCACACAGTTTTTCTTTTTATTTTCAATCTAGATAGAATTTTATTGAGACTGGAATCTATATATATATATATATATATATATATATATATAGTATAGTTATGAAAAATTTTAAGATTAATAATTTTTTTTTTATTATTTAATTTGAATGTGTGAGGTTTGTTTTTAATTTTTTTTTAAATAAATAATTAGTTAGATTATATTTTTAAAAAAGAGAAAAAAAAAAGGTAACACCAGCAAAGCATCGGCAGTTACGCGTCATAGGCTGGGTGAAAAAAGGAATAATTAATTCAAAATCTGTTGTTCTTAATAGTTTACTTTTCCTCTATTTTCCAAATATAAAAACAATTACTATTAATATATATATATATATATATATCACTATGTGCTAGTATTTCGTGTCAGAATTTTCTCTACCATTTTGCGTTTGATGTTAAAAGATATTTCACCTGATTGTAAGATACATATTGAGAAAATGGAAACCCTTCTAAACAGAAATGATTAGATAAGATTTATATAAAACGTAATTCGTAATTCACCTTTAGGCCGTTTGAAATATGTTAAACACATGGTGAGGATCTAGTTATTTTGAATATAATGTGTATTACAATTATAAAATGGACATTCTTTGTTCTCATGCAAGTGTATTTTATTTGGCAACATCAGCACATTTGTACTCGGCAGGCTCGAGTGCAGCCCTCGTAGTAGTTCACACGGCGGTCAGGTCGCGGAGACGGGAGCAGGACCGGGGCATGCCTGTCGTACAGATCAATAAGCAGGCAGTGGGTTAGAGTAGGACACGTACGGATGACAGTCAAGTCGCACCAGGCCTCCACGTGGCCCAGTTGGTTGGTCGCCCGAACAGAGTACCGCCCCGTGTCGTCTGGAGTGACGTCCTTCAGAACCAGCAAGGCAGTCTCTTCATCCTCCAACATCATGCAGATCCTTGGGTTCACTCCGAGTTCTTCCCCTTCCTTGTACCTGCATCGTACCAAGTTGCTAGTTAACCCAACACTATATATTAATGATACCACTAGCTTCATGACCACTTTGGTGAGTTGTTAAGGTAAGGCCCACGCTACAAAGACTAACGCGTACATGGTTGATTCCGCAAGATTTATCAAAGATAGAATATTATACCATATTTTGTTTTATAACAGAAGAGAATATGCATATTTATTTGAGGTTTTTTAATCAATGTCCATCACCATTTTTCGACATTCAGCTACATGATCAGAAGATATCGTTTTTGTCAACATTGCACTTGATAATAACTATCTATATATTATGGCATCTCAAATTATTTCAATTCCTCAAGTTATACCTTAAATTCCGTTTGAAATTTTTTCTGGGGGGGGGGGAGGGGGGTTAATGTGGCTAATAATTTTACGATAATATAAGATATATCATATATTATATCATAAAAAATAAAATTGCACACACAAATAATGTTAATAAAGTAAATTATTTTCTAATAAAAAGCATCTATTTGTCAGATCATTAGGCTATTATAAATCAATATCAACTAACCAGGATATCTTAGGATGAGGATAGGCATCAAACTTGAGCTCCAAAGCCGGGTCCGACCCCTCTCTAGCATAGACATCCTTCAGCGGAGCCTTGAGCATGGGCGTCTTGGGTCTCCGAGGCAGGATTCTGACCATGCCTAGTAGATTCAGCTCGACGCTGCACGTGTGCATGAGGCCAGTTTCAGAATGGGCCTCGCAGGTGTAAAACCCCGCATCATCACTGGTGACATTTCCAAACAGGAGGGACACATAATCCTCTTCTCTGTGGTACTTTGTCTGAAATCTGTCCGGGGCAGTGAACTGCCTTCCGTCTTTGAACCATTTGAAAAAAGGTTCGTTGGGGAGCTCCAAGGCCGGCTCCTGGTGTCCTGAACACCCACAGAGTCATTTGTCCTATTTTTTTGTTCAGCTGAAATAGGAAAAAATCAATACATTAAAAAGACATGAGATTATCAATAGCTTAAAATAAAATATTTCTAAATTGAAGAGGCGCGAAATTTTCATGTGAGCATTGAGCAAAGAATCCGATATGGTCAGTTAGCCCTAATTTAACGATTGGGCAATAACGCACCATATCTATATATATAAAAATGGATGTTTGTTGGTTGGTCCGTTGGTCCGTCCGTGAGTCCGTCCGTGAGTGATAATCTTCTACATCGCTCAACCAATCGTGATGAAACTTTGGGAAGATGTTTAGTATACTACAGGGATGGTTTATGGCTAATTACTCTTTAGAAATAACCTTTCGTTGCATTTCTATTTACAATAAAACGTAAATTCACTCGCAATCTGCGCCCCTCTCGCGGCAGACGGGGGATGGCGGCGCGCGACGATTGGCTGCCGGCGCAGCACGTGACCTCCCTGCCCCCCCCCCCCCCCCCCCCACCGAGTAAATGAGATCTCCCGGCTGACGGCCGAGCAGCGCCCTCTAGAACGCGTGACGATTTTGACGGCGCGGGGCGCTCCCGGTTGGACAGTTGCGCGGGGACAGAGTGACCTCGCGGGTGCCCTCCGGGAACTACGTCCATCTTCCATATGTAATATACATTTAATCGTGTAAACCCGGGCGTTGCCCGGGTCATTCGTCTACAAATTCGCAGTAGTTCACTAATTCAAACCAAAATTTCCATACATAGGTAAAAGAATACTGGGAAGACTGACATTTATTAATGCAGTGATTATAATCAATGCTTACAATGAAGGGCTATATTGTCTATATATATAAAAATCACCTTCAAATTTTAACGTAACGTTCCATTCTCAATCCCGTTGGGCTTTAGATCGGCTAAAACATTTTTATCTTTATTAGTGAATATTAACTTTACTGTACTGAATAGTTTAGTATAATGTTAATTCAACATATTACAATTTAGCCACTGCAACGCGTGGCCGGGTTCGCTGTGTAGTATACTATCAGGACGATTTCTGGCGAATTATTTTAGAATAATATTTATAGCAATAAATATAGCGAATTTAATACGTAGTGATTATATTCTGTGTTTGTGCATATATAGATATTTTACAGAAAATGTGAGGACGTTCTATTAGAATATCTCGAAAACAAAAAACAATACATATAAACGAGTTCACTGACATTTATTAATGCAGTGATTATAATCAATGATTATAATGAAGGGCTATATTATCTATATATATAAAATTCACTTTCAAATTTTAGCGTAACGTTCCATTCTCAATCCGTAGGGCTTTAGATCTGCTAAAACATTTTTATCTTTATAAGTGAATATTGACTTTACTGTACTGAATAGTTTAGTATAATGTTAATTTAACATATTACAATTTAGCCACAGCAGGGCGTGGCCGGGTCCGCTAGTATATATATATAACCAAGATTCCACCTTACAGTGTCGCATATGTCAGCAGAATCGTCCAATACGGAGCTCTGAATTGATAGTGGACCATCAGCACAACACTCACTTGCCCAATAATGAGTTTTTTATCTTTAAGAATAAAAATATATTCTTTTGTTGACATTTACGAGTTCTCTGCAAACAGACCCTCATCTCTAAATGACACATACAAAATGAAAAAGTAAAATTAAATTTCCTCCACCCACTTGTAATGGTGATCATTCCCTCAGTGAAAGCTCCTCCTTTGTAATTCTCGGCGAAGAATTGGTAGTACCCCATGTCCTGGGTGGTGACGTCCTCTAGAATAAGTTCGTAGGTTGCAGTGGATTCCTTGAGGATTTTGAGATGTCCATCCTCCACAAGGTTTTTACCATCCTTGAAGCTGAAACATGGATACGATATCACTATAAAACATTATTTTTTATTTTTTACAAAAAAAAAAACATAATAATAAAGCAAATATATACGAGTATTTTTTATTATATATAGAATATCTGTGTGTGTGATAACTTACAAGAAAACCTTGGGTTCTGGATAACCGGTCACTGCAATTTCGAGGCTGATGGTGGTGCCTTCCTGTAGCATCATATCTTTCAAATGGGTCTCGAAGACTGGGCGCCGGGACTCTGGGCGACCCACGGAAGAAGTGGGGCGCGAGACAGGTCCTGGAACGAAGTGAATTATTAGAAATAAGGTGAATTTTAAAATGGAATAAACAACACATGGACGTTGTGAGAGTAACAAATTCTCAAATTCCTTTAATTAATACTTTTTCACATTATATATCGATTTAAAGATACTAACCTTGGTGAACTCTGAGGCTGGCTTTGCAAATAGCAACATTGCCATCCTCCCCCGTGGCCACGACGGAGTACATCCCGGTGTCAGCGAGGCCGACGTCATGGACCATCAGCTGGACGCAGTTGTCGGACTCTTGGATGGCGACGCGAGGTGACTCGACCATCGGCTTGTCGTCCAGAAGCCACTGCACGGTGCGGAACGGGTCGGTTGTCTCCGCCTCGAAGACCGCATTCTCGCCCACTAAAAAAAAAACGCATAAGAAAGTTTTATATGGAAGATATTTATTAGTAACTAGCCGAATTACCCGGGCAACGCCCGGATTTTATCCGTTTAAATATTTTTATTCAAATACTATTCGTTACACACACAGTTATAAATTGGCGCCGTGGATGTCACTCTTGTGAAACGTCCCGCTCCAAACTTTGGGGGTTTTTAAATATAAAAATACTATTCGTTACAATTATAAATTGGTGCCGTGGATGTTACTATTGTGAAACTTCCCGCTCCAAACTTTGGGTGTTTTTAAAATATAAAAATAAAAATACTATTCGTTACAATTATAAATTGGCGCCGTGGATGTCACTCTTGTAAAACGTCCCGCTCCAAACTTTGGGTGTTTTTAAAATATAAAAATAAAAATGTAAATTTTCACAACGATATTTGAAAATTGTATTATTTAGATTTTTTATATGAATATATTTTAAAAATTTGATATATACATAAAATGATAGCAAGTGATTTCTTGCCCCTACGCTGTCATTACGTCACTCAAGGTCACTATCCAATCCCGTCGTGCCGTGTGAGGGCTCCTCGTGGTTGTTTACTTCTCGAAGTTACCGCAGTGAGGCGCTGGTTGCAAGTGAAAAAGGGAAAATTTGTTGTTAATTTGTTAATAACTCCAAGTAAATTCGAGATAGAAGCCTGAAAATTTGCCTATAAGTTTTTACAGATTCAACTCTATATACTGTTAATATTTCACCCATAGTAGTTACGTATTGTGAACGTATAGCCGACAAACATACATACATATATACATACATACACTGAATATTTTTATATATAGGGATGATACTTATTACGTTATAAGCGTTATTAAGTCTCTCTCTCTCGTCATAATAAACATAATCTATTCTTAGAAAATTAAAACACTAAGGCAGGAATGTTTCTTCTACACATAAAAACAAACTTCTACTATCCTTACTGCGATGAAAAAAATATATTAAAATAATGATCTATTCGTAGTATTACTTACCCACGCAGGTTACTTTGCGTAGAATCTTTTTGAACTTTGGCTTCGTCTCTCCTGAAATACAGGTCAAAATATTAGAAATTGATTTGAAAATCACAAAGAAAAAAAATATATTTTGAAATTTTATAAATAACAATCGCTGTTAAGACCTAAATTACTTATATTTATTCGGCACCTATTTTTTTATGGCTTATAAATAAATAAATATATTATTTCATCTTTATAATGAAAAGAAATCGTGTGTCTTCAATAAAGGTCACTGTATACCAAATATCTTTCCGAGTTATTGTTTGAATCCCGATATGCATGCTAAAAGGTACAACTTGCGTCAATTTTGTCCATTAGTGTATATTAGGGAAAAACTTATAAGAATTATTAGGTTCGTTTAAACATTTTCACAAATCTTTTGGTATGAGGGTTGTCATCATACTTGCGGGTGGTCAACCTAGGAAACAATAGGATGCTGGACCGTGGGTGGAACGTAACATTGAAGTATCGTATTTGAAATATGTTGACAGCAATGTCGAGCCTTGTCAAGGTGAGTAAAGATCTTTGAAAGGTCGTTAGAAGGACTGTAAGAAGCATACATACTCCAAAATGAACTGATAACTTGATGAGACCAAGACACAGTCAGCTAAATAAAGCGAAATATCTCCCGCCAATCACACACTTTCAATAATAGATATAATTAAATCGATAGATTTCTTTGGTTCCCTTAATGTTTTCTCGGGTCGTTTTAGAAACTATAAAAAGGTTTCTGCTAGGTTGACGCTAAAGGATGAGCCAACTAACATTATGAGATTCATCAGTCTTGAAGAACAAGACTATGGGTGTTATGCGACCAAATGTGTTAATTCCTGGTTGTCCCCTGTGTTGCTAGAATAATTTTGTAAATAACTCCCGTTGGTATTTATAAAATAATAGTCGCCTTTCCCTTAGAAATATCCCTTAAACTAGGGAAAAGCCTCTCAATTTGCCAAGGGTGGTGTTGTGGCTTTGTCAGCGACCCGAGTCCGTTAGTTTATGAAGACGGTCAATAGATGGCGCTTGGTTTTAGAGTCTTTAAATGGGAGAGGCGACTTTTATTTCCAATAAATCACTCCCCTCCGGGCAAAATCTCCAATCTGCTGGTATTGTTTAAACATGTTTCTCTTTACATCTCCCGTTTTTAGTAGTTTGTCTCATTCTCCAACTCACTTTTAGGCGCCATTCCAAACTCCTGATTTTCTAGAAGTGTTTCTACATCTTCTTCTATGAATTCAAGCGGTTCTGTAACAAATAGCAAGCAATTTTAGTTTATATATTTTTTTTTCATTTTTCTAAATATATGTAGAAACACCAAATACAACATATACAGGGTGATCCAAAAGTCCCGCACTATTTTAAAAATTAATAACTCCGCGAATATTTTCCCTAGAGCAATGCGGTAAACACCATTGTGTTCAGGATGCAATGGGATTTTTTATGGCAAATAATGAAAAATTCGAAATTGATTTTAGTTACAATTTTATTCGCCAGATGGCGCTCTACCAGAATCAGAGATTCAGCGGCCAAATTGTTTGATAAATTGAAAAATATAACTGATCGACACGTATTTTTCCTTTTTGAATACCAGGAAAGAACCCTAATAATATCAAATAGCAAACTAATAAAACACCACTTCGCCAAAAGTATGAAGAATTGGTTAACGATTTTCAAATACAATCAGAGATATGTAAAATAGGTAAATGCAAATTAAAACATGTAGCAAAAAGAAAATTGATATTTTAGATACGGTTTGTTTCCGAAGATAATAAATTTCTAATATTTTTAATTCAACTCTCACTCAGTATCGATTATGTTTATTTTAATTTGAAAAATATGTATCTATCTCTGATAATTTATTTTACTCTGGAATGCCGTTGTTGTTGTTGTTGTCGTGTCCAATAAATAACCTCAGATGTCTCCACGCATTTCTATCACAGCAGCAGCAGCAGCAATGTCCACTATCTTGGGTGTGTAAAGCTGCTGCTCTGGGTCTATGTCAATTTTCTGCAAGGCTGCGGGCATGAGAATATGTGGGTAGGTGTTAGCTCCACACAAGGACAGTTGTTGCATGTTCTATAGGTTCTTGTGCCATCTG
Organism: Cordylochernes scorpioides; assembly: GCA_030710605.1. Classification (NCBI taxonomy): domain Eukaryota; kingdom Metazoa; phylum Arthropoda; class Arachnida; order Pseudoscorpiones; family Chernetidae; genus Cordylochernes; species Cordylochernes scorpioides. Next base: position 176,873,904 of record CP092886.1, on the reverse strand, counting down.
GATGTATTTCGTTCCTTTAAAGTGTTTTGTTATAAGTCTTGTTATAGTTTTTATCAGTTTTCTCTCAGAGTTTATTTCACATATTTGATCTTTTCTTATTTTCTGTTTAATTATCTTGTATTTTGCCAAAGCATCAGCGTCAAATACTGACATTTGTTCTTTATTTTGTCTCAGCTTTCTGACTTCCTTTGCCAATTCAACTGCCATTTCATTACCCCCGATCTCAACACGGGCATTATCCATTGTAGAATGCAATTATTCTCCAATGATTCCAGTTGGGTAAGTAACGAGTGTATTTTCTGTGTGATTCTAGTATTGCCCTTCTGAAATGCTTCTAGAGCGGATATGGAGTCGCTGTATATTAAAATTCCTTCTGCTTGATGCAGGGATGGTTGGTTAAGGCATACATCAAGGGCTTTCCAGATAGCTGTCAGTTCACAAGTGAAGTTTGACGAAATCTGTCCTGCTCCTTCTTTGATTTTGATGTTTGTTCCATCTTGCAGTATTATGTTAATTCCGGCTCCTCCATTACTCAGGGTAAGGTCTGAAGATCCATCTGTATATGCTGTTAAAGGGCGTGGCCTAGCATTTTTAATCAAGAATTTGTATTATGAGGACATAGCCGTTAATATTACAAACACGTTAGACCTCGAAGCCCAAGGTATCAATGTCTACCTCAATCAAAACAAAGCCATCAACATATACAATATGTATCACCCTCCAAACAATACATTTATTGACGATGGAACAATGGCTCAATTTTTTACAGACAACACTATTATTGTAAGTGACCTTAATGCCAAACATCAACTATGGGGATGTTCTACGCCAAACCCAAGAGGCAAAATACTATCAAACATATTTGACGACAATGCCTTCTCATGTGCTTAAATGATGGGGATCCTACCCATCATTCCTACAAGCTATAATACTGCACAAGCCCTTGATATAAGTTTTTACTATCCTGACATTTTCCACAAATGCAAATAGCAAATATTAAAAATTTTGGAAGTGATCATTTGTCTAATTTGATAGAAATTAGCACCAAGACCAAAACTAGCTCAATTAAGAAAAATTCTGGAATTTCAAAAAGGATATAATGATATCTTTCGAAAACACCATTATTAAAGCAGCCAAAGTTTCAATACCAAGAGGTAATATTAAGAAATGGATTCCAAATTATACACACCAGGCAAAAAATGTTCAAACACTTATAACTAAAAGAAATGAACTACAAAAAAGTGCACCCAAAACCAAACAAATTGTAGAACTGAACTGAACATTGTGATTGCAAAAATAAAAAGATTATACGTAAATGTGAAAATGGAAAAATGGAAACAAACTTGTGAAAACCTGAACCCAAGAAACCCAAATACAAAACTTTGGAATTTGGCAAAACAAATTGACAGAGTCCAGTCACAAACTGAAAACACAAATATGATTAAGAATACAGATAGTACACCAGCAACTAATGACAAAATTGCTGCCAATCTTTTAGGTAATTCATATCGAATAAGTAGTAAAATCAAGGTTGAAAAAAGGCTCGAAAGATTATTCATGACTGTAAAAATGTCACCAGCGCTCATAATATTTTCCATGAAAAAAAATCAATATGAAAGAGCTAACTTATGCATTAGAAAACACTGACCTAAACAAGACTTCTGGGCCAGATGGAATCTATAGCCGAATGATATCAAACTTGGGCAAAAATGGCAAAGAAAGACTTCTTAATATTTTCAATGACTCCTGGGAAACTGGAATATTCAATAATTCCCATTAAAAAACTTGACAAAACTGCTGATGACCCAAAAAAACTACCGACCTATCTCCCTCACAAGTATTTGCTTCAAATTATTGGAAAAAATTATACTCAGACGACTCACCTACCACCCCGACACAAGATATCTCTCACCAGAAGATCAATATGGATTTAGGAAAGGACATGGGAAAATAGACCAACTCTTATTTTTCACACAAAAGGTAAAAGATGCACAAAACAAAAAACCAACTAACCACACCATAGCTGCTTTTTAGACCTTACACAAGCTTTTGATAAGGTATGGAAAAACAAGTTAATTACAAAATTATACAAACATTTCAAAATTGATGGAAAAGCTATCACTTGGATAAATGATTCCCTTAAAAATATATAAATCAGGGTCAAATATAATGGCACTCTATCTAAAACTTTCAAATTTCACCAAGGATTACCACAAGGATCAATCCTTAGCCCAACTCTCTTCACCCTATTTATTGCAGGCATAGAAGAAAATTTTCACATAAAACCAATATTGGACTTTTCGCTTATGACATTATTCTATGGAGCAGCAACACTAACTGGAAAAAAGCTGAAAGAGATTTGAACAAGACTCTTCTCCACCTAGAAAAATTTGCTAATAAACACAAATTAAAATTTAACCCCCAAAAATCTGAAACCTGTCTTTTTACTACCGATAAGAAACTATACAAAATAAGACCAAATATTATTCTGAAAGAACAACAATTGCAATATAATAAACATCCTAAATATCTCGGCTACACCCTGGATCCAGAAATTAACTCCAGTAAGCATATTTAGGAGTTGTTAGAAAAGGAAGAGACCGACTAAAAATCTTGAAATATATTTCAGGAAGAGTGGGGAGCTGAAGCAACAACACTAAAATTACCTTACACATCTCTAATGAGACCTATCTTGGAATATGGATATCAAATCTATGGTACAGCATCTGAAACAAATCTAAAAACACTGGAAAGGATACAACTAAATGCAGCTAGAATTATTGCAGGTCTTCGAAAAACCTGCCCTAATAATATTGTACCTTACGAGGCAGACATTATGCCCTTAAAGGATAGAATAAGCTACAATCTGCCGAAATATATAAACAAAATCAAGAGTTATGAAAAGAAACACAGAACTTTCAATTACATATTTAATTGGAACCCAATATAAGACTCAAAAAAGAAGGCCCTCTCCACCTGGCCAAAAGAAATGGATTTTTAAAATATAAAGTGAAAAAAATATTATTTAGATGAAAAATATCTCCATACGAACCACTAACAAAATGCTATTTTTAATGCCACTTTAAATGAACCCACCAACACAGACAATACCAAAATCCAGAATACTTAAAACAATTATCATTAGAAATAATTAATAAAATTCCTTTAAAAATGCAATAACTATCTATACCGATGGTAGCAGAGACGAGTTGGGACACACTGGCAGTGGCTCTCTCATTAAAACCACAAATGGCTTTGAGAAAATAAACAGAAGAAACCCAGAATTTTGCTCAGTCTTCAGATCAGAACTTATAGCCATCTATGAAGTCTTAAAATCCATCAGAAACATTAAACATCACGATATATGGATTCTTACTGATAGTAGAAGTGCCATACAACACTTGAGTCACACAGGGGATCTTAGAGACAAAGTAAGCAGGAACATAATTGGTTATCTCCAAAAACTCTCAATACCTCAAAAATTCACCTTCAATGGATACCCTTACATGTTAGCATTGAAGGCAATGAAGCTGCTGATGCGCTAGCGAAAAAAAGGCACAAAAGAACCCTTGCTACAAAAAAATAAACTTACTTTTAAAGAAATAGAAACAGTAGCCAAAATAAACAAGAACTGGAGGATCCCACCTAAGCACAGTTGGTATACCCTAGAAGCAGATGGCCACCCAGACCTTTAGGTCCACAAGCCGGCATGCGAAGCATGCCCTTTGCTGCTATTCTGTTCAACTCATAAGCCAAGTAACGGTATCCAAGCTAGTGCTTGGACATTATACCTGGAAACACCACCTCCCAGACAACGTTTCTGGAAGGATTTCTATACCGGTGGCCTTTAATCATAGCAAAATAGGAAACTATCTACTGTGTCCAGCAGGGACCGCGGGGAGGCAGCCCCCGGTCGACTCTGTTCACTCACAGCCGAGGAAAAGCTCAGCTGCCACGTCGTGGGCTTTCTCAAGAAGCTTGCTGTGATTTCTCAGCAGCTTACTCTCGATCGCGCCCCTCGCCCTCCTTCTCTCTTCCTGCACACCCACTACCCTTGGACAATCCAAGACGTAGTGGCGTGCATTCACATACCTTTCTCCATAGACGCAATCAGGGTTTCTCTTAATTTTAAATCTGTGGAGACTTGGGGAAGAGACCATGTCCCGAACTACCCTAATGAGTTTGTGGGACATTACCTTACAGAGGTACTTGGGTGTTGTTACCCCATTGAATACCTCTCTCCCCTTCACACTGTTCCTCCATCTGTCCAACCATAAGTCCTGGACGTGCCCCCTGATCCTCCTATAAACTTCTTTCTTGGTTACTGGGGTCCTCAGTGATCTACCTCTAAAGCATCCTGCCTTAGCGATCCTGTCTGCGAACTCATTACCTTCGATGAGGCTGTGTCTCCTAAACCAAGGGAGCTCCGGAGCCCGCGTCATCATCTCCAGCTCCTGGATTATTTGATGCGCGAGTTGCCCTTTCTCCAGATTGATGGCGACGAGGGCCAACATACAATCTGAATAGAGGCGGTCCGGGCTGAAGTTCTTCTCGGCACACACTCTGAGGGCTACCCTGATCGCAACCAGCTCGGCTGAAAAGACCAATTCGTCCACTCTGAGTGTTAAACTTTCTTGGAAGATCAGCTCTCCATTAGTGAATATCACTACCCCAGCTCCAGTATTGGTTCCAGACTTACTGCAATCAGTGAAAACCTCTGTGCCAATCCCTGTCGGCCCTCCAGGACTCCAATTCCACTTTGGCAACCACTGCGGAGGCTTCCTTGGATCCCTCTTCGATTCCAGGGCCCCCGCTTCAAGTCCCAGGGCATCTTCCCTGTTCTCCCAGATCTTCTGTCTGATGGTCTCCTCCTCTAGTTTCAATTCCAGGGGAATAAGCCCAGCGAGGACCAAAAAGGCCTCACTGCTGGTAGTGCGATATCCCCCTGTGATTCTGAGTGCTGCTGTCCTCTGCACTCTCTCTAGAGTTGTTGCCACCTTCTGATCCCTGTTTCGGCGCCACCAAGCCCCGGAAGCATATAGCAAGATTAGCTCGACACAGGAGAGGCAGAGGTTCCTAAAAATAGTATCCTCCTTCTCCCCCCCCCCCTCCTGTTGAGAGCCAACCAGGACAGGCCTGCACAACGCCTCCCTGCCTCTCGCCACCATCTCCTCCGCCTGGTATTGCCAACCCATCTTGTCATCAATGACCACCCCCAGAATGGTCAATCTATTGACCAACGCTACCCTCCGTCCTTCCATCCGGATAGCCGGCTTGTGTTCCCATTTGATTCCTTTCCTTTTAGTTCTTATGCCCCTAGGCTTAAAGCTGAGGGCTTTAGTTTTGGAGACATTGAACTTAAGGCCAGAGTCATGGACCCAGATCGAGAGAATTTGGAGAGAAGCTCCAACACACTTCTCAGCCTTCGCTCTCGAAGCAGCCTCAATGATGAGGAATTGGTCTTCAGCATAGAGAACCAGCCTGGCTCCCTCAGGGAGCTCCTCCTGAAAAACGGTGTTAACCAGGATATTCCACAGAATAGGTCCGCAGCAAGAGCCCTGGGGGCAACCCCTAGCACAGTTTCTTTCCAACTTCCGCCCACCAAAACTGAGGCTAATCCGTCTATCCCTCGGGAAGTCACGAACCAAGCTGCACAAAATATCAGGACAACCCATGTCCATCAAATTTCTCATCAGCTTGTTCCAGCTCATGGAGTTGAACGCGCCATCAATGTCCAGGGCCACGAAAAGAACCCAAGCATCCTTATTTAAGCCCATCTCAACTTCAGAGCTGTGGTTGTGGACTTCCCTTCCCTAAAACCATGTTGGAAAGAGGAAAGGGCTCATTACTCTCTAGCCAATGCTTCGGTCGCTGAGCTAGTAGGCTATCCAGGACCATACCTAGACACACTAGTAAAGAAAGCGGACGATAATCATTAGGATAATTACCCTTTCTACCAGACTTTTCGAGAAGCACTACTCGGGCAACCTTCCATGCCTCAGGAAATGTACCAGTGTCCAGGCACCTATTGAATAACCTGGAAAGAAGCGATGGGTGCATCCTTACCAGGGCTTTCACGACCGTGTTATCGATCCCTTCGGGACCAGGAGATTTCCTTTTCCCGAACTTGAAAGCCGTCAGCTTCACCTCATTCTCAGAAAAGGGCGGATCTACCAAACCACAAGTGGTCAGAGAGATCTCGTCCTCTGGTTCCTCGTTTCCGAAGTGCCGATCCAAGTTGTTTTTATTTTGTCTTCTGCTTTCGAGCGAGTAGGTCTAGACCACATTCTCTCTGAATTTTCTCATTGTTGGTGGATGAAACAGCACCAGTGATTATTTTGGCCGCTTTTGCTTGAACACTGTCTAGTCTTACTTTTGGTGATGAGCTTGAGGGAGCCCAGACCGGTGTTGCATATTCCATTATCGGCCTTATTAGGGTGGTATATCTTGTTCTGAAAATTCTGGGTTTTGCTCCCCAATGTGTTCCACATAGCCTTCTCAGAATGTTTAGTTTTCTGATAGCCCTATTTGAGGTGCTAATTATGTGTTCTGAAAATTCCAATTCCTCATCAATAATAATTAAAATAATTTTGTTGACATCTTGTCAATACATGCACAGTCTGCACTATTAAAAAAATATAATATGCATTATATACACTATGTACAATGAATATGGCGCCTCTGCCAGCGCTGCAGAATTTGGTGGAGAATCGCCAGTGGGTCTCCAGCGACACCACGCATTTTGCGATCTACGATGAATTCGTAGATCGCGTACTTCGCCGCTTAGGAGATGGTGATGGGTGGTCCTCGAGACCAACCTGAAAGATCCAGGACTGCAGTATCACACCTAGGTATTATGGATTTCTAATTTTATCAATTATTTGTTTGTTTATGCTTATTTTGTGGTTATATTTATGCCCTTTTCCCTGTGAGTGGAGAAGACGCATAGGTTTGGTTTTATTGGGTTTATGGTCATTTGGAGTTCCATTGCCCACTTCTCCAGTCCTCTCATTGATGTGTTCAGTATTTTTTACGATTTTTCTATACTGCTACTTGTGTGCCATATGACTATATCATCTGCATAACAGGAAACCTTTGTGTCTTCAGTGAGGTAAGGATGGATGTCGTTAATATATAGCAGATAGAGTAGAGGACTGAGCACAGATCCCTGAGTTACACCAGCCCATGTTCTTCCTTCCTTGGAAAATTCTCCATTGACCCGAACCTTTAACCTTCTTCCCCTTAAGAAGTCTGCAATCCAGATTAAGGTTTTTCCTCTTACTCCGATGTTGTGCAGCTTTTCACGTAATTTCTCCCTCCACACTCGATCAAAAGCTGAAGTCATATCAAGGAATATAGCCGTGGTGTTCTTTGGCGGTTTTTCCTGGAAAGAAACTATTATTGATTGACAGAAGTAGAACAGTTGATCAGTCGTACAGTGCTGGGATCTATAGGCAGTTTGGTAGAGGTTTTATTTTTTTATTGTTAGTGAGCCAGACTATGAGCCTAGAGTGGATAATTCGTTCTGGTATTTTACAGCTTATGCTGGTGAGAGCAATTGACCGATAGTTCTTGTATTCCTTGGCATCTTTGTTTGGCTTCAGTATTGGCACTATAATTGTAATCTTCCAATTCTTTGGTAGTTTACCAGTTTGCCATGAAATGTTCAGTATTCGTAGGAGTTGATTATTAGCTTTGTCTTCAAAGTGTTTAATCATTTGACCAAAGATTAGATTATCTCTTGGTGACCTCTTGGATTTTTTTTATTGATAAGTTTAGCTCATTCAGTGTGAAGTCTCTCGAGAAAATATCTTGTTGATGGAAGTTTCTTGCTTGTTTAACTAACTGGTTTATATTATTTTTAGAGTCCTGTCTTCATTCGTATAGTTGAGTATGGAAGTGCTTGAAAGATATTCAGCAATTATGTCAGCCATCTGTTTGTTCTCGTTCTCGCTGTTCTATTCATATCGGTTAGAGTATTGGAGGATTGGTGTTGGTTTTGATTGTTCTCTAACACTCTAATCATATTCCAGTGTTGGCTGTCCTTTCTTGGATCCATTTTTTCGCAGAATTCTGCCATTTTTCTTGTTTGCATATCCAAATTTCTTGTTCTTTTTTTGTGACTAATTTCAATGAGTTCCTTTCTGTTTTCTTCTGTTTTATTTTTTAAAGAAGTTCATTGATATTGTTTCTCTCTCTGAAATCATTGCCTCAATGTTGTGGTCCTTCCAGTAAGTTATCCACAGGTCTTTATGTCTACCTCTAGGTATCGATGCTTTTGCAGCTTTTGAAATGTTCGAAGAGAATTTTTCCAAGTTTTTGTCAAGCGTTCTGTAATTCAATTTTTCGTTGCACGGTTCTTCAAGCTTTTCTGTGAATTTTTTTCAAGTCGGCTTTCCTAAAGTTCCATGTTCTTTTATTCTAATGGACATTCTCAATTTTGAAGTTTAGGGTTGTTAAAATTGGTCTGTGGTCACTGATTGCACCTCTCAGGATTTTCCATTGTGTTGTGGGTGCGATGTTGTAATTTATCGCTGTGATGTCTATTGCGGATTCTGTGCCTGTGGACTTAAATAGGTAGGTGTTCTCTCCGTTATTTAACGGTGTAAGGTCGAGGTCGGTTAGCATGTCCTCAACCTGCTGACTTTTGTTATCCTGGACAGGTGATCCCCAAATTGAACTTTTGGCGTTAAATTCGCCGAGTATGATTGTGATATCCGAAGACGCTTCACTTAATGTCTCTATTGTGTGTACCCATACAAAATTCAAAGATTTCACGAGCTGAAATTTGGCGATTTTGAGATGCGTCAAGAATTCGCTGCATGGGTTTTCCGGAAAATTGATATTGATGAAAACTGGCTGTCGAATGTTCTGTGGACAGATGATGCTCACTTTTCTCTAAACGGAGAATTTAACATTCAAAACAGCCGCATTTGGGCAAAAGAAAACCCTAGGAATTTTACAGAAATGCTACTTTACCAGCCTAGAGTCACAGTTTTGTGTGGGTTCACTTCTTTTATTATTGGGCCATTTTTCTTTGAAAAATCAATGGAAGAACTTTTAAAACCGTTTTTGTAACTGGTGAACGTTATGTTCAACTTTTGAGAGAAAAGGGTATTCCCATATTGCAGGGCAAAAGCACTAAGCGAAATAACATTCATGAAAGATGTAGGACCTCCTCATATCTCCCGAGGTGCCAAACAATTGCTGAAGGATACGTTCGGTGAAAATCGTGTGATAAGTCGCCACTTTATATACCAGTGGCCTCCAAGATCACCAGACTTGACGCCTTGCGATTTTTGTCTATGGGGGTACATTAAATCGTGTGTTTATCGATGCTGGCCTACCACATTGGCCATGTTGAAGGCTTCTATCAGATGGCACGTTTTATCAATTTCAACAGATATGTTATTTAATGCTGTCCATTCTGTCATTTATCGTCTGAAGGCGGTGATTGAGAATGAAGGGTGTCACATTGAGCAAGGATTGTGACCTAATACAAGAGAGAAGGCACTTACCTCATGTGTTATATAAGCCGCCATGTATTATATTATCTACCAATATTTTGCAGCTCTTTGTGTTGGGATATGGGGATAATAAATGCTGTCCTCACATTTTGACTCTTTTTTTTTGTGAACAGTAATATTTTGTTTGTCATTTGCTCACATATTATGTCGTGCAAACCAGAGTGTTATAACTTCTCGAATAATACTGGTACACACAATTTTTCCCCTTATGTTTAGTTTTCGATTTTCGCTCATTAGAAGAAATAGCATAAGGAATATTTTCTGTACACCAATAACTTTAGAAATTTTGTGAAAAAAATAATAATACAAAATGATTTTACTACCACGTTTTTAAACGCAAAAGGTCGATTTAAAAATTATTTTTATTTGAGAGGACACATTTTTTAAAATTGTGTACAGTATAATAAACAATGATAACATTTGACAAGCCCATAGGATATTTGGAATAAAGTACGACAAATATATTTTGTCACTCCCCTCTATATTTCATTTGTTGGATCATGACAAATATCCAGTTAAATAGTCAAGGGTCGCCAATCAGTCAAGAAACTACACATTTCTTATAGCAAGAAATCCTATTAATAGCGCCATCATAATTTTTGGTACTATATTAACATTTCAAAAATTCGTGTATTGATATCAGCAGTGTTTTTCAAGCATTCAATCTATTTCACAAAACCCCATATAAAATATAAATATTTTTGCTACATGTTTTAATTTGCATTTACCTATTTTACATATCTCTGATTGTATTTGAAAATCGTTAACCAATTCTTCATACTTTTGGCGAAGTGGTGTTTTATCAATTTGTTATTTGATATTATTAGGGTTCTTTCCTGGTATTCAAAAAGGAAAAATACGTGTCGATCAGTTATATTTTTCAATTTATCAAACAATTTGGCCGCTGAATCTCTGATTCTGGTAGAGCGCCATCTGGCGAATAAAATTGTAACTAAAATCAATTTCGAATTTTTCATTATTTGCCATAAAAAATCCCATTGCATCCTGAACACAATGGTGTTTACCACATTGCTCTAGGGCAAATATTCGCGGAGTTATTAATTTTTAAAATAGTGCGGGACTTTTGGATCACCCTGTATATGCACCTAAAGAGATGAGGCACCTCTCCATTTAAATATGCATCAGAACGATGCATTATGTTTATCACCCTAGTAAACACTTACTAGTATTGTGATAAAGAATGAGCAGTACACCATTTTTGTAAATTCAGGCAAAAAGCCAACCTGTATATCATGGTTTCACACAATGGTTCTCATCAGTACAGGAGCGGATATTAAAGGGAGAGGTGCCCCATTAGATTAATGAATATATTCCTCCCCCGCAACTTTATATCATACACATACAGTATATCCCGAGCGCGAGAACCTGCGGGCACACATTCAAAACGGTATATTCTTTCTAATGATGTTCTCCCTCACCGCCGCATTTGCTGGGTCTCAGTCAAATGGCCGCCATCCTTCCATGATCGAATTTGTCCCGGGGAACGACGAGGACTTCAATTAATGCACCGGCTCAGTGACTTCTCGCAATATGTAGAACTGACCGAAGTCGAAAATATCAAAACGTAAACGATTCCATTTATTTAAATTTTAAAAGAATGCAAAGTAGATTCATCAATGCCAAGTAGAGTAGATTCATACTGCAACACGGAGGCTTTGGTGGTCTATAACTTTGAAGTACAAGTCCAAACGAATGGAAAATAACTACTAAAGGTCAAAGTTGTCCGGTGGACATTGTAATCAAAGCAATACTGAATGCCCACTGCAGCACTGTGGCCGATTGTCCTTTCTCTGCAATCTTAGCGATACCGCGTTTGCTGCTTGAGTCGTAGTGGAATTCTACAAGTTGAAAAAGCTCATTCACTCAATTATTCCATAGTTAGAATATGCTCATCACTTTACAACTATAACTGAGAATTTCCAATTTCTTTCAAACTTTGTTAGTTTGATAAACATGACAATAAGTACCTTTCGGAAAATATGTTTGAAACGGTCATGTCAAGTTAAGAGCGATTTTTAGGAAATTCATTCTAAATAATAAACCTTTAGGCTTAATCCTTTTTCCCCAAATTTGATATATATATTTTGTCTATTAAAAAAACGAATAAATCAATTATTAAAAATGGCGTCATTAAGGACATCCTGTCTGACAACTGTGGAACAAGAGAAGATACCTTCTGGGACCGCATTGATCGTCTCCAGCCACTGATCCAGAACCTCGAATAAATCTGACGCGATCTTGAGAGGGTACTTGGGCTGGTCCGGCATCTTGTGCTTCACTACCAGGGCATTAACTTCGTACGGGTCCTCGGCGACGTCCACCTCCTCCAGCTGCCAAGCAATCAGTTAGCTAAGCACGGAATACAAAATCGAACGCTTACTTTGACTGTCGCCTTTAATTTGTAGTAGTCCTGGTTCATCCTCTTGGATACTTCCGTTATAAGAATAACGTCTTTGAAGAGAAAGAGATAACGCGAGCCGGAGTCCTCCACAGCTGGGGCTTCAACTTCAAACAGGCCCTAAAACACACGAACGTTGTTGAGGTCTTGTTTGTAGCTCTCATAATTAGTGATGTTATAAAAATATACAAATATTTAAATTAACTCTCTCTCTCTCTCTTTTTATAATAATTACCTGAAAATATATTAGGGAAATTTATCTTTGTCTTCGATTTTAAAAATCTCTAAATCAGATCTGCAAATGTATATTATCGCTAGATTAATCTAACTGGTATTCACTTCTCATATATAGAATCACATACAATTCTTCGCGTTTATTTTAATATTTGCAACGATTGTTTCTTATGGATACTTAAATAATTAAAAGAAATTTTAAAAGCGCACACATTTTTATTTTAAAAATGAATACATGAAAAATATGACCCTCTCGGAATATTGATGCAACCATTGGTGATACCGTAAAATGACTATCTCTCGAAATCCTAGTGTATATAGAATCGTAGGAAAAACCATATTGAAGCACTTAAAGCATGCAGATCAACAAAAGAACAGAACTGACGTGAAGTATCAGGCGCCCCAAGTTGAGGATGTTGCCTCGGTAGCCCAGGATGTTTCTAGTGAGCTGGATGTCTTCGCCGCGTTGCGGGATGGCGTGCATCAGATCCAATGCCCGCTGCAGATCGCCGGCCTCCTCGCCCAGCAGCTCCTGGTAGAGGATCAGCTCCTGCCACGGCACATTGCTCTTCCTCACATGGTCGGACATCATTTAACTTCCACAACCAAGGTATTTACACATTTCTCAAACAAATGACTGCAATACGTTCTTTATTATTATTCTTTTCACTCTTCTTGGAAATTTACAAAATGAAAAAGGAATATCGCATTATGTCATTTTTTAGTTCTAATTTAATATGAATTACTTCTGTGATTTTTTAAAATTTAAATAAAAATTATTAGAAAAAATATAATTCCCTAAAATAATCTTTTCATATTTCTTTTAATATAATAATATCTAAGACAGCAAAGTGCCCTCTACACAAACGGCTTTTTTACTCATTAGATGTTTAAAGATATAATAAAATATAGAAATCACTTATAAACATAGGAAAATGTATTTCACAAAGCATTTTGATCTTTTCTAGACAAAATCTTTCGAAATGAAATTACCTTCAGAAGTAGCTTGTAGTCATTTATTCTTTTAATAGGCCATTTCAAATACTTAAAAAATGGGGTGTTGTCTCCAATTTCCTTAGCCAGCTCCTGCAAACACACAGTCATTAAAATTTCGCAATTTCTAACCATTTTGAAAACAAATAGGTCTACATGTTTTGTAGACAAAATCGATATATACACATTGATCAACTACCTCTTTATAAAAGTTATATATAAGACCGTTTTAAAACCTAAACTCAATATTATGTTAAAATATTGAATAAAGACTCTTATTTTAAGGCCCAAAGAACCTTGTTTAATCCGGAAGGCGTTTTTCAATTTTATTTCAATTCTCTACGATGAAAAATTCAAGTTTATCAATAAGGCAATAAATGTAACTCCCCTCCCCTAGCCTTGTAAGTAAATATATATATATATATATATATATGATATTGATATTTTGATCCAATATATGCCTTTTAATTAAAGATTTATATATGATTGCTCTATATTTATATATATAATATTCGGAAACGCAATCATAAAATAGTTATAAAGTTAAAATATACTGGTTTAAAACATATATTGTCTTCCACATTTGAAAAGGTTGCTCTCATATTTCTTAGAAAGGAATTAAAAATGATTGAAAACAGCCTTCTATGTGAGAAGCCATTGTGAAGGTCAGTGTGACTGCTGAAGGCCGAACCTCGAAGTAAATCTTCACGTCGCCATTTATAAACAGAAGCTTCTGGGCCTTGGGCTCGTCCTGGCAGTAGGTGACGTGAAGGTCGAAGTCCCGCTCCTGCGACAGTCACGTCAACGACAGATCATTGCATCAGATGGCAGTACTTACAAGACGTAGGAAGGTTCTGCCGATCTTCAGAACATCTTCAGCGTTGGAACGCAGGCCGTCCATCAGGACACTGTAGCACCACACAGGCCGCTTGAAAAATTATAATTTTTAATATGCTTTGAAAATTTTTAAATGTTGGTAAGATTTGATGTATCAGGATGATATAGTATAATTTAATGAAATGGAACCTGATCGTGCAACTGAATGTTGCTGATGGCTTACTGCTATCTATCGGAGAATATCTCAACCTACTGCTCTTTCAAGAGTTTGCCTCGTTGGTTTCATCTTTATTTCAAATGCATCGAAGAAATAAAAAGAATAATTTCAAGAAGAAAGGAGGCCTTTAATAAAATAAAGGAACCCATTAAAATGGGGCTAAGTTGACATTTGAAGAGGTTGATGAATATGATATGGGGTGTAGTAAGACTCGAAGACAATGGCATTTGGAATGGTAGAGAAAAATATGAATGAAGTTATTAGAAAATAATATAGAGGAGAAAAATGAATATAATCAAATGGCTTATACAGAATTAGGAAAAAAGAAGTCTTGAGAAAAATATTAGAGGAGTGAGGCCTGTTGTAGGTCATCAGAAAATTAGATGGGTCTCACATTAGCAGGAAATTGTTATTGAAGAAAGTCCAGGATAGGCAATTTGAATGAAAGAGATATCGATAAGAATAATTTTAAAATGTAGCAATGGACTGGATGTGGAAGCTATCAAGAAATAAATAGCTCGAGATGATAATGAGGCTCAAGAAAGAAAAAAAAAAACTTCCTCAAAAATTTGAATATGTTGGTCAATAAAATATAATATAAAATATGAGGCAAATATAATCCTATATTAAGCATTTATTTTTACAATTATTGATATTAAAAAAATAGTACAAATGTGATATTGTACTAGTATAAGGTGCATAAATTATGAAAAATATTTTCTTGATTAATCAAGAATGGGTATTTGGCCAATTCTGGAACAATTTAAATTCAACGAGAATAGTTTATATTTATTCCGATAGATGGCGCAAGCCATCAGCAAATTTCAGTTGCACGATAAGGAGATGCCTTTTTCATAAATTATTGATATGTACCTAATTTTTCCATTATTAATTATTTTAAGACCTAACACCATATTGACAAATATATATGTCAAGCTGTGTTTATATTTATTATAAATCTCACAACTAATTATTATATTTTACTTTATATTGAAAAGAAATGCACCCTCATCACCACTGAACAGAAAAAAAAATAAATAGGAGACTCTGGCTCATAAAGTAATTGACCGGATAGATGCCAGACTCCCAATATCAGCACTATCATATTCTATATTGTTGAAGTAGTTACATGACACAATATTGTATCCTTGGGATGAGCTAACACGCGGTAGTTGAAGTGATAAATGATTGCATATGACCAAGAGCTAGTCCAAATGGAGGCATACCAGACAACAGTAGTTCGAAGAAATAAATGCTTAGAACTGTTAAAACAAATATGTTGACCCAATATGTTGTTCAAAATTGAAAATTGGTATATCTTCCTATATTGATTTTTAAAAATATATATATATTAATTCCAAGAACATCTACAATTGTTATTAATATGCTGCGGATACCTAGTGTAGACTACTATTCAATTCTAGCAGTGCCACCATAAAACATGGAAAAATATACAAAATTAGAGAGAATCGCTTAGTAAATAATTATTCAAGTATAGCTCTTTCAAAATGTAACATTTAAAAATATTACTACATTTGAGGCAGACTAAGTAGACAATCATTAAATTCTATCTTTATTCACAGGCAACTTTAAGAGTTCATAAATGTGAGAATAATAAATAGACAGCCATAAATCTTAGTTGTGTCCATAGATGACTAAGAATATTCGAGCATAGGAAATTTGGGAATCATCTAGTAGACAACCATTGAAATCTAGCTGTGACCACAGGGAATTAGAAATTTCGAGAATCGCCTAGGAAATAACCATTGAAGGTTATAGATAACTCTCTACTTATTAGAATCAATATGTTTAGTAAACATTTTGTAAACAACCGTTTAAAATCTCGCTACCAAAATCCGCCCCTGTGCAATCTCTTTTGTTTTAGGAAAACGATTAAATGTACTAAATTAAGTACTTTTTTTTTACGTCTCATCGAGAATTCCACACACTACAAGATATTTCATCGTAGATTTTTAGAGACACGAATAAGGAACAGCAAATATAAGTATAAACATATAACAACATTAATTCATAAAATGACGCACTTTTTATGAAAAGCAGCAATTGCGGAAAAGTTTCCGAAAATCTTGTATTTCATGTTTCTAATGGACTTGGATAGATCTGGCTTGTCGAAGGCGTATTCCTTCAGCACGAACTCCATATCGCCCACGAATTCTTCTTCGGTTTCCAGAAGTTCCTGGATCACGGCCCTGCACAAACATTATTGTCAGATGCTTCAAAGCAGAAGATCATCTTTTCAAAATTTCTGGTGACATACCATAGACCGTCAACCAGAGGAAGCGCACAACACGGGATTTGATCGATATTTTACATATCCCACACAAGCTGTGAGCCAAGAAAATGTAAACATCCGAAAATGTCTACTTGATACACGTTGTGGCACCTTTTGAAAAATTCATTAAGGTAAACTGTCGGGCTCTTTTTTTTTCTGCAAAATAAAAAATTCATTCCGCCAGAAAACTAGTTTTATTTGTATCGACTCAACAACAACAACAACAAAAAGCCTTTATTTAGGGTCACTGACCCTATACAGGATTCACCAGAGGTATGCATAAGAACAAAGCAGTGAAACAAAGTAAATAACAATATAGACATAAGAAAAATAAAAAACCAAGAAAGAGAAAGAGGGAAGCAAGAAAAACAACACATCAAATCAACACAACAATCAAAAAATGATTTGTATCGACTCAATAAATACTATCCCTCAGGGCAAAAAAAAACTATTTTTAAATATTCGGGAAGAGACTATTTTACTATCTGAAAAATAGAGAAGGCACCAAACTGAAGAGGTGCTACATTTGTTAAATGGTAAACCCTTTTAATTAAACAAACCATCGAGCATCTGTAAAAGAGACGAAAATCATCCGTGTTTTTAAGTTGTCTCTGTTTATTAAACTATCTCTAAGTAATCTTCTCTAAAATAATTAAGTTAGAGTCTGAAAACACATATATAGGGATAGTGTTATACGGTCTGTAGTGTTGAATCCAGATAGAGGCGAGTGCCTTAGACTTTGGGTTGCACAATCCAGTTATAATAGAAGTTAGACACAGGTGGGGTCACAGGGGCTGTGATATTGAAGCCAGGTATAGATGAGTATGATGGGTTTAGAATCATTCAAGCTGGTTAAAGTAGAGTTTACATAGACAGTACATGGTGTTTGAGCCAGATAGGAATAAATAGGTAGGTTCAGATTTTCTTAAGTTATTTAATTTAGTTGGACGTAGATAGGATCACAGGTGTTTAAATCAGGTAGACTCGAATCAGTTAGGCTCAGAGTTGATCATCATAGTTAAAGTAGAATCGAACATATATAGGCAAGGTCATAGGAGCTGAAATTTTGAAATAATGGAAAGGTGAGTGCACATTGAGTTCATAGTTGCTCAAACTGTAGGTTGCCTAAACACGGGAAGGACCACAGTGGTTGTAGTGTTGAAGACAGGTAATAATGAGTTGGCTAGGTTCCGAGATGATCTAGCTAGTAAAAGAAGAAATGGGGAACATCCATATCGGGACACAGGCGCTATGTGAACACGTTAGCTTTCGAGTTGTTCAAGCTAGTTGAGGTAGATGTGAGGAATAGATAAGGGCACAGAGGCTGTGGAAGTAAAGCCAGGCTGATATAAACACATCGGTATACATAAAAATTCGTAATAATGATTTTTTACAATGTGTTTCTCTTCACATATATAATCAAATATTATTTATTTATATATTTATGATATATGTGAAAATAAACCCATTGCCAAAAATAATTATTACAAATCATTTCGATAGATAGAAATTGAATTGTAAACATTAGTATACAGTTGATCAATATAGTTATGGTAGAAATATAACATAGGTATGATAACACAGCAGCTGTGATCTCAAAGCCATGCTGATGAACATGCTAAAATTCCAAAAAATTATAAAGCTAATTAAATTTAAAATTTAATGCAGCTATGTGTGTCCATAGAAGGTGTGATGGTTAATCCAGGAAGAGATGAGCTCGTAAATTTCAAAGTTGCTCTAGCTAGTAATGGTAGAGGTTAAACATGAGTAGGATGTGTTCCTGTAGGCAGGTAGAGATGGAAACGCTAATTTCCGTGTTGCTAAAGGTAGCTAAAATGAAGGTTGGGCAAAGGAAAACCCATGACGCCATAATGCCACAGTGAAGAAGAAATGAGTGTCCAAGTTTAGAAGATAGTTTACATTGCAGGCGAGAATTTGGCAAGGAAAGGCAAGTTTAAATTAGTACACAGACACATAATTCCTATGGCGCCATGCTCACCTCGACATGTTTATCCCAATCTAAAAATAGTGGTCAGGTGGTTATGCTGCAGAAACACCTCTTCCAAAAACTCTAAAGATATAATCCTTAGAATTTACCTAAGGGTGATTTCCGTTCGTTATGAGCATGGCATATTCATGCCCTACACTTGTATCAGGCCCTAGACAAAATGTAATATGCAGTGCATTCTAACACTGCAGCAAAACACCGATATATGAGCACGATTCTAACAACGTATCTCTAGAACTCCAAGATCAGAGTCAAAGTATATCTTTCATGAAAATAGGCATCTCCTTATCGTGCAACTGAAAGTTGCTGATGGCTTGCGCCATCTATCGGAATAAATATCAACTATTCTCGTTGATTTTTAATTATTCCAAAATTGTCCAAATACGCATTCTTGATTAATCAAGAAAAGCTAACCACGGACGCGTTTCGGGATGTTGGCCCTCATCAGCGTGGTGCAAGCTGTACCTCAACGACCAAAAAACTGGTCATTCAAGGCATCCTGAAAAATCATGAAACGGGTAGTTAAGGCCAGAATTGCGTGAAACCGCGACACAATGTGAAAAAATAGTACAAATGGCGCAAGCCATCAGCAACTTTCAGTTGCACGATAAGGAGATGCCTCTTTTCATAATTATGCACCTTATTCCAGTACTTATCACATTTGTACTATTTTTTCACAGTATATCTATATTTTTTATTTATTTATTGTTACAAAAGCACGAAGTCCAAAGGACTATTGTGCTGTGCTAATATTATTTACATATATATGATTAATTATTTACACGATGGATTAGTAGTGTTTTGTAAATCATTTTACAGATAGTTCTTTTTTTTTTGCTTATCCCTAGTACACGTGGTACAGGCCATGATAATCATGGTGGGTAGTTAGCGACTGCTTTTACTGTAAGCGCACCACATGTCTACACATGTGAAAAGCAGTTCGACTTTGCACTTACAAATGCCAGAGCCCCGTTTGGTTACTTGCACTCGCTGGTGAGGTTGGACTTTTGCAAGAATCGGGGGCCATTGGAGCATTTTTTTTCTAAACAGAAAAAAGTGTCCAATGCGGGAATCGAACCCGGGTCCTAGTGGTCGAAAACCAAACGGTTTACCCAGTCTTCCACCGACCTACAAATCTACAAATAGTTCTAAACATAACAAAGTTCTCATAAGATAGAGTATATACACAAAGATAATTTGGTAATGTTTCAAATTATCTACATACAATTTGATTAGTCAGAGGGCAAGTTAAAATAAGATGCTCTGGTGATTCAACATCTAGGCGGCATTCACATGTTGGATCATTGATAACATTCAGTTTGAATAGGAAACTTAAGAAGGATCCTTTGCCTGTTAAGAATAAGGTAGTGAATTTATCAGAAGAAATTAAATTTGGGACAGCAATTGGAAAGAATTTCTTTAACAGTTCATTAGATTGAAAAAGATAAAACTTAAATTTTAGATCCAGATATAGTTTATTTAATCCCTTTTGAAGGGTTTTTTTTTAGTGTTTGATCTGTGAGAGAATTTTGTCATATTATACTTTGTTTGTGATAATTCAAGATAATCGGACAGTAAAGGAGTTTTCGCTAGTAAATGTGTGATGTAAGAAGATGAAGTTCTATAAGCATGAATGCATCTGATAAGAATTTGATATTGTATAGAATTCAACTTGAATCTTTTTGCTGCAGTGATAAAAGGAAACCAAATATTTGATGCATAGCGTATTGTAGAGCGTATCATGACTTTATATAAGATTAATCTACGCCGAGTATCAATGCCCCAAGTACGTGCACATAATGAGAATAATATATTCTTAAGTTTCGTAGCTTTCATGATTATATTGTCAACATGTGTTCCAAAATTAATATTATTCCTTTGTCTATGATTTTTTAAAATAACTCCACAATTTTAACAGTTTCTGATGGTTGAATTATTTTTCCATCAAAATTAATGGGCAATTTTTCATAGTTATGTAGATAGAGTATACCTGTTTTGTTTGGACTTAGTGAAAGTTTTACCTTTTCACACCAGGATTTGATTTTTATTAGACATTTGGTAATATTGTACTGAAGATCATAGATGTTTGAACTCCATACCACAAATGTCACATCATCCGCGAAAGCAATTACTCTAGCAAAACTTTCGTTAAAAGATAAGTTGAAATCATTAAGTAATATATTCCAAAGAATAGGAGAAATAATACCACCCTGGGGACATCCCTTATTTATCTTTCTTATACACTTTACATTAGTATATTTAAACTCTACACAACGGTCTTCAAAGTAAGAATTAATTATTTTTATATGTACCGCTGGAAAATTTGCCTTGTCCAATTGTTGGAGAATTGCCGGATGCCATGCGTTGTCGAAAGCTCCGCTGATGTCCACTGTTACTATTGCCGTATTTTCTGTTTCTCTTTTCTGAAGACTTAATTTAGTTATTTCTTGTAAAGCAGAGATTGTTGATATTTCTTGTGTAAATCCATGTTGAGCAGGATGCATTACATTATTACTATTAATATGATTTAAAGGTTCAGTATGAATTAGACTTTCAAAATTTTACCTAAATTAGAAGACAAGCTTATAGGGCGGTAGGCTTTCGGATCTTTATAATTTTCTTTATTAGTTTTTTTTATAATCATTACTGCTGACTTCTTCCAGGCCTCCGGATAATAATTAAGTCCAATACAGTATATCTTTTATGTGGCCATTTGATATATATATATATATGAAGCCCAATATATGGTTCATATAAGAACTTCAAACTATCTTTGAGAGATGATATGACTCGTTTAAAAAAATAAATCAATTTTCTACTGCCCTTGCTTTAATGATAAATAGAATTATAAATGAATAGTAGATTAAACTGGCAAAACTGCTGGGAGGGTTCACCACTGATAAGCCAGGTCCTCCCATTATTTTATCATTGCAGCAAGGGCAGTAGAAAAATTTGATTTATAAAAAAAATCATATGCGTCAAAAATAGTTTAAAATTCTTATAACAGATGACACGCTAATGCATCGTCTTAATATGGTTCATATGTAAGATCTTAGCTACACTATCTTCTGCTACTCTTGTTTTTCTCCTCAACATATTGTATTTACTACCCCACTGATCAGTCATGAAAGTTTTATGTGAATTCTATCGAATGTATAATTTGGCTAATTTTAATATTACCTTAATCGCCCCTTTTTAAAGAGTTTAAAGCCTTCTACATAAGGCTGTGAGCCAACGAGACAATGCTATAAAAGAACGTAGAACATTATAAAAAGAAAAAGATTCGAACCACTTAAAATCATAAATAGTTCAATTTGAGAACTATTCTATAATATTTAATTTATTGTTTTTAACACATATAATCTAGAGTTTTTTTTAATGTGTTTTTTAAAGTCAATCTTTTAAATTTTTGAAAAATCAACATTTATAAAGATACTTATTATCAATTGATGAATATTCATACACATGCCAAAAATTGTTTAGTATTCTCGCATCCATATATGCTTTAATTGATAATTATTCAATCATGTTTAACATATATATATAAAGAGACAAGGGTCGCCACTCCCGTCAAAATAGACGTCTAAAACCAGACGCCATTTATTGACCGTCGCCGCAACTAGCAGCCTCAGGTCGGTGACAAAGCCACAACACCTGCTTTGGCAAACTGAAAAGCCTCCAGCTAGAGACCATGGTTTCGGGCTAATGGCCCTCGTTAATCTAAGGCGGACTTTAATTCCATGAGATCCACACGGGATCTAATGGAATCTTGACAATCTGCCAAAGAGGTGTTTAGCTGGCAAAGTGGCTGGGCCAAATCTATGGCTAAAATATAGATGGAAATTTTGCCGGGAGGATATAGATCTAAAGAGACAAGGGTCGTCTCTCCCGTCAAAATAGACATCTAAAACCAGACGCCATCTATTGACCGTCGCCGCAACTAGCGGCCTCGGGTCGGTGACAAAGCCACAACACCAGCTTTGGTAAACTGAACACACACTGTGTGTGTGTGTAAAAAAATAGAAAAGATTGTCAGGTGTTGAATTATTAAATATATATATATATTTTTATATATATATAATAAATTGTTAAAAATCAGGAAAATATTTCAAATACTGCTTGAAAATCATTAAAAAATTATAAATAAAAATATTTATTTGATTGTTAATATAATGTCAGTTTAGAGAGCATGCTAAATGTTAACACTCAAATTATCTTTTTTGTGATGATTATTATAAATTGAATTATTAATTTATCTGAATCAGCATTAAAAATCATAATATTTTTTAAAATGCTTTTATTTATATTTTCTTTCTTCGCTTCTCTATTTCTATTTCACAACTTTTTTCAATGCTGATTAAGATAAATCATTTTGTGTAATATATATAAGTACTTATTTATTTATAAATAAATTAATAGCAAATACGTACGTTCATCATCTGAGATAAGCATTCACACAACACATGTTATCAAGTAATTAGTGTTCACATACATAGCTATATCTATACATACTGGCGCTCATATTTGGCTTGTTTGATTTTGTGGTCCTCCATGATTCTGTCTTACGGGGCGAAGCCACTAGCAGCTGCTGAGTGGGCTCTTCACAAATACCTGAAAACATAGCAACAATGTAATGAAACAATTAAAATCAGCCCTGTCACTTCAACAGCTTAAAAATCTTTTTGACGAATTCGTCTGATTGTTTAAACTCCTCTTGTAAATATCATAAAATCGAAGTCGCTCCAATACTGATGAGGGCTATAGCCCGAAACCATGGTATACAGATTGAATTTCGTAACAGCTAAAATAACCTTTACACACATTAAACGCTGCAATAAAACAAAAATATACAATAACAGCCTCTATAGCCGCAACAAAATAACAGCTAGAATAACAGCTATAACAACCGCTACAATAACATCTACAAAATAACCCTCCTATAATATTAGCACTATAACCGCTACACATACAAAATAACCGCGCTACAATAACAGCTAAAACAACATCTACACCATAAACGCCACAATAATAGCACTATAACCCCTGCAATAACTGTTAGAATAACACCGCTACGATAACATCTACAATAACAGTTAAAATAACCGATTTAATAACAGCTACAATAACAGTTATAATAGCCATTAATAGCCGTTGCAATAACAGCCCATAATAACCGTTATAATAACAGCCAAAGTCACCGTATGGGAGGGATTCCGGAGTTGTATCCCCAAGAGAGAACGCAGAGATTTAAGTGCTGCGTCTGGCCAGACTCAAGAAGTTATAGTTAACTCTACCTGCGAGAAACAGCGCCAAATAAGGCTCGGCCGGCCAGGTGCGCCAATGCAAATAAACA
Source organism: Cordylochernes scorpioides (assembly GCA_030710605.1). Taxonomy (NCBI): domain Eukaryota; kingdom Metazoa; phylum Arthropoda; class Arachnida; order Pseudoscorpiones; family Chernetidae; genus Cordylochernes; species Cordylochernes scorpioides. The sequence goes on along the minus strand of CP092886.1, from coordinate 176,850,023 downwards.
GACGCACGATTCGAGGTAGGGGTGACAGAAATAACCGGTGGAGTATCCGGTCCAGTGAGGAGAGGAGATAGGGTGAATTGGCTTCTTCCAGGGACCTTCATTCCTATCTGACCATTTCCATTTTAACCTTCAATTCTCAAATTTAGCTTGCATCAGTGATAATTCCTTCCTATCTGCATATTGGGTGTGGATTGGTTGGCTTATAAAGACAAGTTCAAGTGTAACTAATCAACAGAATTTTACGACCCTTGAATCAACTTTCATCTAAAAATCTTAATTCCGATAAAAAAAAAGTTAACTAATGGGAGGAAAATTATCTCTGGGACGGACATGATAATTTCTAATTAAAACTTTATTACTGGAAATGTTTCTCTTGTATATTTTAAAATCATATTTTAAAGGTATAGAACCGATATATATATGAAAAACTTGTTCCAAAATTATATATATGAATTAATATATATTTTACTCACTATATATATACCAGGAGGAGATTGTGAATAAATATTTATAATAAATCTTTGATTCTTTGAATCCCTTTGATATAATGTATTATGGTGCAGAAAAGGGAAAAAGAATCTAAATGGTTCATTTAAAAGCGTAAATTTTTATATAAAAAAAATAGAAATGTGGTAAAAGTTCGAATAAGTTGAAAAGAAGATTCCTAGTTCGTCTTGATTGTGGCAAAATCGAAATGTCAATTACTTCTAGATGGTATAAGATTAAATTAATTTCAACGCTCACCCTATATGTGATAGATTTTGAAGGTTAATTGCTTGGAATAACCACAATGGAATATTTTATTGAAATTTATTGCAAGTAAAAAAGAGGCACAGTAGTGAATAAAATAATATAGTTTTTATTTACTCAATGTAGTCTGCATTAGCCACAACAGTCTCGAGGCGAGTGCGGAAGGAAGAACAAGCCTTGGCAACGATGTATTCGTCCATTTGGGCCATCACCATGAAAACAGACTTCTTGACAGACTGGATGGTATTGTGGGGAGCTTTGTTGACGTCTCTCTCAACAACGCCCCATGCAAAGTATTCGAGGGAGTTGCAGTGTGAAGAGTTAGGGGGCCATATTTCAGGACTCCCGTGACTGGGGACGAAATGTGAGACATGATTGTGTCTTTTTGGCCTTGTTACCTGGACCTTGTTCTATTGTAAGACATACTTCTTCCTGTGGCCACTATGTCCATCCAAGGCTTTACAACGGTCTCCGAGACATTGATGTAGACGTCAGCGTTCATTCTAAGGCTCTTCTCAAAGAAATGGTGAGGTTTGACATCACCTTCACTGCTGATAACGTCAAGGATCATCACGGAGGCAAGAGATTTCGCGCGCACCATGACAGGTACCTCTGAGAGGTCAATACAGATCCAGTGATCATTCCTGGGGTTTACCTTTTAGTACACCTCTAAGGTCCTTTCATTAGGGAAGAATCTCAGCTTGCTAAACGAGTCATGTTTCAAGTTTCTGAAGGGGACAGAGGCCTTTCCTTTTCTGTTATCTTTCATATTTTAAGTCAGCAACAGACATTTCCGAAGGGCTTACGACTTGAGACCAAAGTTTTTATATATAGTTTTGACAATATTGTCAATTGACATTGTCCATTTCTTCTTGGCTAGGACCTCATGCTCTTACTATGGTCTCCATCAATATTCTCCTTGATATTTTTGACAAATACTTTGCCTTTACCGACGCGAGTCTTTTCCATGTAGTAATTCCCTCTTTGTTACTATCGGCCTCATCATACTGATTCTTGACACGACAAACAGTGATTTTGGGCAACTTAAGAAAGTCAATCATCTCTCTAGAGCTTCTCCTGGCGCGCTGAGCAACGATGATGGTT